>LOEQ01011074.1:74231-88716 GCA_001685075.1 Bramus lutescens
GAATACAGTTTTCCGTGTAATTATTTTGGGTAAAGCTAGCCGGCGGCCAGGAGCTGGATGGCGGGAAGCGGCCCACTGCTCCTACAATATAGTACTTTAAAAGTGATGGCTTCCTTTCTAATATCACATGGAACAAAACATGAGAACATTTTTACTGCATTTTAAAAATGAGTTTTCTGAATGCTGAAGATACCATCTAAGAAATAAAGAGATAATGAAGCCTCAGACGAGCTAACCTCAGACTACTACATAATCCAGAGAATTTTGTACCATTTGTGGGGGTAGGGGTCATCACTGCAGCCTTTCCTGGGATAACATCAACAAACATTTCGAAAAGTTTAGTTTGGCTCCTGGGAATTCAGCCCATACTCTCTTAGCCCCATCAGTTTTGTCCTACATGAAGCTGAACATCATGGCAGGGCCAGAGAGGGCAGGAGGAGCTTTTAACACCACAAAGGAATGAGCAGGATCTCAGTATCTTCTTTAAAGGCTTGCCCTCATGGGCCTACTGCCCTCTGCTCAGGGATGCACCTTCTAAAAGTTCTGCTAGTTCCCTCTAACATGACCAGCTAGAAAGCAAATTAAAACTTGAACATGTAGGGAACAGCCCAGACCAAAATACAACACCATCAAGCCAGGACTCTCAAGATCACATTGTGATCTGTCAAAAACAGATAAAACTAGACACTTTTATTTACTACCTCAAGAAGTAATTTAAAAAAGTACATTAGCCCAAGGTAAGAAATGTTCCTGAAAAGGGCTCTTCCTGGGTTTTCTTGTTTCTTCTGCCACCCCCCACAAACACACAAACTTGTGACATCCTTTTATACAGAGAAAACAGGCTCCATCACTTCTGCAGATAGAGTCTGCTGTGGTCTGCAGAAGAATTTCTTACTTTCTCCCCACGTCTTGCAGGTTTTTCAAGTAGGTACACGAAATCTATCAGTTTACCTGAAGTTCCATCACAAGTGGCAGATTCAGGTTGAAGTTCATTCTGACACCCTTCCTGCACACCATACCCTCTCCCAAAGGCATCAGCCTATCCCAGTTCGTTATTCAATACATGGATCAGTCATGGTCAAGTTGTCAAGTTAAGTAGGCAGCACACTGCAGAGCACACACTATTGCGCCCAATACAGCAAGCCTGGGTGTTTCTTGTCTTGTCCACTAACCAGATGTGTGACCTTGATCTAGCCCTGCAATTTCTCTGCCCCTTCCCTTGCTCCTCTGCATTTTAATTTCAGTAGCTGAATTATTTCTAACATGTTTTGAAATGTAGCATCCTGTGATTCCTTTCAAGAAGTAGACAGAGCTCTTTGAATAAGTTAATATATTGAAAATCAAGACACAATTCTTTCTTTCTTTTGCCAGATATCCCTTAAGGAATTCAATTTCGAGGTACTGATGTGCCTTTCACCACAGACATCATAATGCCACTTTATCAACCTTTAGAGTTTAAAAATCGTCCCCAATGAGTGCATTACAAAATCACTCCCAGGCAAAGGTCAGAAAGTGGCTGCCGCATGTAATGAATTTCTGAAGAGGACTCAGTCCCAGCCCTTCTATCTCAGGTGCTGCTTCTCAACAATGCAGGGGAAAGAACAATTGGAGGCAGATGTTTAAAACACATGCCTCACCCTTCTTCTCTGCAGCCATCTCGTCAAAACTGAAGAGGGCCTTGGGTGTGTAATGGAAACTAATTTATTCTCTTCATTCAGATTTGGTCTTCAGGAAAGGAAACTGTAATGGCCATTGGGTGCCAACCAGACCCTGTCCTGTACACTTTGTTGCTGAGGAGTTGGGAGCCTTGGCAAAGATGGAAGGATTTGTGCACTGGTTGATTTTCTTTTATCTGACATACAACGCCCACTATCATTTCAGCCATTTCTAGTTTTCTTGCTCCTGAGTTTTTGTGGTCTTAGCCTCTTCCATCTCCGAGTTCATTATCATCCCCACATAACATGTCCAGAAGACAGGGTTTCGCTGTAGGTCTAATGGTCTCCTATAAGGACACCTTTTGAGAACTCTGATATTTCAAATGGTACAGTAAGAAGAACATAGTTTGGATATAATCAAATTAGTGTTAAATATAGAAAAACAGCATCACCGTACATTTCCTAAAGCCGTCTGTGAAAAGACATTCCCTAAAACCAGCCTGAGAAAGGGGATGGCATGCCAGCAACTATGACTTTCTGAGGAGTAGCAAGAGCTCTTTTGGAGTCAGGACTGCAGTAGAAAGGGATTGTAACCTAGCCTAACATAGCTTCACTTTATACACAAAAAGTAAAACAAAAGCATATTTGCAGAACTCAGAGACAAAGTGAGTTTAAAGAGGTGTAACGCATGTCCTACATGGCTTCTTCTTTTCCAACGGTGGTTAGAATTATCCTCTGATTCTCTCAGCTCTGGTGGTCATGGAGAGGCTTGCTCAGTTGCTACATTGCGGGTATAGGCGCATCTTCCCCATTCTCTGTGAGGCAAACTGGACAGGAAACTCCCAAGAGAGTTCAATGATGAAGTACTTCACATTTGATAAAGGAAAACATGTACAGGATAAATTTAGGATCTCATCTGGGAAGAAGGGAGGACCAAAGACTTCCTGCCCAAACATCTAGGCTTCTCCTTGGATGAGAGAGAAGACCCAGTACCCGTTGTCTGTGCCTCTCACCACCCACTTTCCTCTAAATCTCTACCATTCCCATCAACCCTCAGCCCTCCAGCACCACAGAGGCCCCATCATCATCACCCAATCCCACTGCCACCTTCATCTTAAGACCCTTCAGATCCTTCCATCCCAGAGTGTGAGTGTGACAAAGAAGTTAATTATTAAATGAAAGTTTTATGATGCATCTTTGCAAGTAAGAAAGCAGTGAATATATGTATCCCCAGTGGAGACGAGAGGATGATCACGTGGTTCATTATCATCAGTGCTGTTCAGCAACATCCTGTGGTCACAACAAGCACACTGAGATAAAAAAAAAAAAGTTAAAGAGCAAAGAAACATGTCATTATCATAGATGATACAATATGGAGTGGAGAAAACTCATGGTAGTATATAGAGTTCAAAATATGAAAAAAATATGAAATGACGTAGAAATACACTACATTTTATTTAGCAATAAAAATAGTTATATATTTATAAGGTAAATTTTATATTAGCACTTGACAATATGAAGCACCTAAGAAAAATTTTCAACAAGTTTTTACAAGTCCAAAGTGAAAGCGGCAAACAAAAGGTATAACAAAATGACCTATGACCTGTGGGATCATTGCAGGTATTTAATAGTTAAGATAAAAAAATGGTTTCAGAAGAGATAGTGAGTGGCGTGAGCACAGGAGAGATAGCCCTGCCCCTTGGTGGTAGCACCAGCCACACATCTGCCGGAACAATGCCATAGGCACAGATGAGTTGACCCTGCCCATCTTGGAAGAACTGGCCCTCACCAGCCCACAGCACTGTGGTACAGGTTGTGATGTGGGGCCAGAGGGCTTTTCCTCCTCAGCTGATGGCTTCTGGTGTCAGAGCAGGTGGAGAAAGATTCATCCTCCCTTAGGGGGTTGGTCCCTGGGAATTTTACCAAACTGCAGCGAATATATGGGCCAAACAAAATGGACTTTGGTGGGGAGTGGGAGATAACACAGGAAGGTAAGTGGGCATAGGACTGGCAGGTAAGCCTGATTGGGGTACATGGACTGCCTTCAGGGGGTTTTTAAATAATTCTACTGAAATTTTTATGTCATTGTATCTTGACTAAATTGACATACAAATGTGTTTATTCAACAAAAAAAAGAGATAATGATTTGATGTTGTTCATCATTAATAATAATACGATACTGTGGTAACTAATCTTGGTTATCTACTTGCTATGTCTGAGAAGAAAAAACTTTATTCAAAAATTGCCTCCATAATATTATTCAGTAGGCATACCTTTGGAGCATTTCTTTGGTTGCTATTTGACATAGGAGAACCCAGTCCACTGTGGGTGGTGCCCTCCCTAAAGAAATGAGCCTGGACTGTGTAAGAAAGGAAGCTGAATGTGAGCCTGAGATCAAAGCCAGAAGGAGCATTCTTCCATTGGTTTTTGTTTCAAGTTCCTATCTTGAGTACCCACCTTAGCGTCCCCTTGATAATGGGCTAAAATAACCTTTTTTCTTCCCAAGTTCTTTCAGCTATGGGATTGATCACAGCAGCAGAAGAGGAAACTAGGTCAGAAGTTCTTCAAACAGAAATGTCAATAACCTACTACCTACTAAATTTAATATCCTTCTTAACATGCACACATAAAATTTCAACTGCAAACATAAATATAATACATTTCAAGTAGATTGTGGGAAATCAGTAAAAATAAATAAAATAAAAGGTTAAACAGATAAGAAAATCAGATCAAGGGCACGATTACAGTAATGTAAGTGTGTCAGTGTATAGTACTAACACAAATCAGCCAGAAATAGTCAGTCTCTACCTCTGCACATTCAGTACAGAAAAAAATCTAAACACAAGTTCTTTTTCATCAACCAAAAAGCTTCTCTGTTAAGTCAATGATATGAGAGAAGTTCTACAAAGTGCCATAACTGTTGCACAATCATGACAGATATACATGTTAAAATCACATGCCAGCTAAAGCCCCTTACCCCTTTGTCAAGGACTCTTTGGAGTCTCTGACCAATGCTGCCTCCAACCTCCCCCAAATCCCTGAATTCTTCTGAATCCCACCACAGTTACACATTTTCTATTTAAGTCAGGATCTTTTTGGAATAGTTTAAACACACATGCAAATGTAGAATTTTTTCAGTAATCTAACACGTGCAATGAAATGCCTTGCCCATTTTAAAACTGTTTCTTCTTGCAACAAGAAGAGAGTGACATTTTAAGAAAATTTTCAGCTTAAAAGAACAGTTTCTTGAGCATTTCAGTAATACTGATGATAAAGAGTAGCATCCTGAATCAGATCCATGTAACATGTAAATCTTGTCATCTTTAAATTTGCTAGTTAATGGGAGAGGAGATCTTCATGACCTTCATGAGATCTTTAGTCGAATATCTACAAGAGTGACAAACATTTAATGAACAACAGCATGGGTAAAATTGCCCCAATATCAAGAAAAGCAAATAATAGTAAAAATAACAACCCCCCCAAAAGCTTTATAACTATGCTGAAAACAGCATGTAATTAAGAGAAACTCCAACACTTAGGATTAAAGTGAGAATGGAGTCTTGGTCAGCTTCAAAATGGGGCTAATAAGCTATTGAATTATCTGCACACATTAATAAAGTTTAAGTTTCCTGCCAATTGCACATGAAATACCAATGGAGGCAATATAAACACAATTATACCCCAGTGCCACCTGAACCTCAACAATAAACTGGTTAACAGAGGACATTAATTCAGAGAGTGTTTAATATAACTCACTGCCAAAGAAAACTTTAGACACTCTGCAATTTCATAGTTTATAGGTGACAGAGATTTAGAAAACTATTTCCCAAACTTGATAACAATACTCAAAACGTGCATGGCATTACCTGTTTAAATCTTCAGACTGTTTTCTTCTAAGACACTAATAATAAAAGAATTCTATTATCCACTCTGCACACCAAATCATCTTTATATTCTCCACACAGAAAAGCTACAATGCAGAAATCACCATCCTATAAAGAGACTATCAAAACATACAGAAAAAAAAAGGACAAGGAGGTGAGGTAAGGGTTCTTTCCTTTTAAGGGGGAACACTATTTTTTCTGAATTTGTGATGTTTCTGATATTTTTTTCAGATTTTTAAAATTAGAATTCAGGCCAATGTTCTGTAACAGTTTCCTCTGAGATGGAAACATTTCTTCCTGCAAGGAAACTCTTTAAACAGGGTGGTAAACTACTCAAAACAGCTTCAGGAAGTCCCTGAAACTGAGAAAATTCACTAGACTCCCTCTCTACCAGAGTAAGCAATAAAAACTGTAAAAACTCTCATACAAGCAAAACTGCAAAGAAGATTCTGAGACCAGACAGGTTGCCTGGAAAGAGCAAGAAGCAACTGAGTTCCCTTGAAAAGGTTTAGACCAACTGAGGTCTGTAGAAAATACATTCTTCAAACTCTTGAGCTTCCTGCAGGATGTGCAGTGTGGTACAAGCTCGCAGCTTTGCAAACTGGGTAGCCCACCAGCTCTAACATTCGCTCTGATGATGCAGCTGAGCTGTCCCTGAGTTATTTTTGCTCCTGTAAATAACCACAATAAAACTCATTGGTTCTCCAACCTGACTTGGTGGTGTCTGTACTTTGGTCTGTTGTGGGCTCCCTACCTAGGGGAAGAAGAGGTATGTGTAGCATCTCCTCATGAAAACCTTTGTCACACAACATCCAGTGAGATGGCTTGGTAGATAAAACACTTAGCAGTGTTCCCTGCTATGTCTGATGTCCTGAGATTGATCCCTGAAACCCACGGTAAGACAGAATCAATTCCTATAAATTGTTCCTAACCTCTAAATGCACACCATGACACATATACCCCCCCACATACATACAAATGAATAAACATACTTATTTTTAAGGTTTATTTTACTTGTAATTATGAGTTTATGTGTTTGCCTGTGTGTGGTTATACTCAAGTCCAGGTCCCAGGAAGACCAGAGGAGGTGAAGCTAGAGTGATAGGCACTTGAGAGTTGCCCTATTTAGGTGTTGGAAATCAAACTCAGTATGAACTGCTGAAGAGCCATCTCTCTGACCCCATCATTGTTGTTATCGTTGTTGTTATTGCTTTAATCTGTAATCTTGTTGGGATCAATTTTCTCTTTAAAATGAGTATTCTCTCTTGTACTTAATTAGTTTCTGTTTCTATATTTTGTCACCAAGAAACACGCCATTCCAAATTATCGCATCTGTATCACACATCCCTCCAATATCTAGATGAGATCAGTGCGCGGAGTTTAACCCTTTCCTGTTGGAAACACAATAGCTGTGTATGATCCCTTTTGAGAAGGGCTAGTCTATTTCTGACTCACCCTTATCTGAGGCTTGAGACTCAAGAATGCTGATTTTTCTAGAGAACATTCTCTTCTTGGACTCCTTCTCCATCACCAAGCAAATCCCTCAAAGAGAAAATTTGGCAACATACCCATAAAGCAGTCAAGAACTTTAAGGTCCTCAGTGCACCACTCTCACTTTGGTCTGGCAGGTTTTTACCATTGCGGAACTTAGGCAATTTCAGAATTTGAAACTGTTTATACCCTGTATTTCTGGTTGTCTGGAGTGCGAAAGTCTGTCTGAACTGTTGGCCAGCCACAGCCTTGAACATAAATCTCTGTTCACCTATTTTAAACCAGAGTTATAAGGAGCCTTCTACTCTAGCAGGCATGTTCTTGCTCTTCTCTTTTGAAAGACAGAGACAAAGAAAACAACAACAACAAAACATTTATTAAGATTACACAGAAAATATATTTAAATACAAAATTACAGTAAGCAAGTGAGATGACTGCCCTGGCACAAAGTCCTCAATGGGAGATCGTGCCTGTTTTAGAGACCTGGGCAAGCTACCAATTTGAACTGTGTTTTCATTTTTGCTTTTGTTCTCAGCACTTTATAATAGGCACTTTCTCACATCATTAAAACGCTTAATGAATGTTTCAGTTGGTTGTGCAATAAAAGTATATGTGTGCTCTTAATTACATAGTGATAATGTGTGCAATTCCCTTTATTAACGACTAAGCATCTGAAGGTGATAAAAACATGCATATGCTCACCTAGGCACTTCATTGCATGAAGTTCATCTCCATAGCACATCGATCACCAACCTGAAAGCCTCACTAAAGCCCTTGACTATAGACCACCCCTCCCACTCAGTAATTTTCCTCCTTTAGGCAGCCACTGAGCAATTGGAGGAATTCCCCCAGGCAGTACCAGTTGTTTTATCTGGGGTCCAGTGTACCTAGTTCCTCTTCTAATCTTTTCTTCACCCAGTTACGAGTAATGACTGTGTAAGAAGGAAATAGAAGAGGCTCAGAGCCATAGTTGGAAAAGAATGTGTTGTTCTCAAGGCAGGACTGCAAAGTGTCCACTCTCCCATATCCTAATCCTTCAACTCAGAAACTAAATGCATACTTTATAAGCAAAAGTTCCAAGAAAGAACCCTATGTTAGTGTAAAGCTAATTACTTGTCGAAAATTCAATCATTGTGGAGAAGGTAGAATGTTGTGGGTCCATACACTAGCTACAATTTATATTGGACTAGGGCTCATAGAAGCCATTTCTTATTCTCCTCTGTGTCTGGCCCAATAACCTTGTGACTAACTGGTGAAACATTTTAGAATGTAGTAAAAAAAAAAAAGTTTGTCAGCTAGCTTCTGAGGCCTCTACCAGAATTTTCCCTGCCTTGCTGTAAATGTCTATTTAATATTTCCACCAGTGTTATTTTAAAATGCCTTAATTTATGACTTTCTCTGCTCTGTTGCTATAAAACTTCATGAACCCATATGGGAACACGGAATTTTGAGTGACCTGAATCTATGTTCCAAGGCTATGGTCCCTCCTATATAACTTCAGAATAAACTATCTCTTATGGACTTGCAGGTGAGAATTGTGTTTTGCAGAAACAACTTTGGCAACCCATTGACCAAAGAATTTTCATGTCTCAGCCAAAATATCTATAAAGATGATTATTATTGATGCATCCTATCCATTTAAAACCAAGACTTAGGGTGAGAGGAATAGAAGTGAGAATAATTCATGAACAGTAAAATTTACCCACACCTTGCCCATCTTTACACTGAAACCTGGCCGTGATGGCTGGAGTACCAGCAGCCTTATAGACCACATAACCTTAGAAGCACAGAGATAAGATGGTTCTTAGAAAGGAGCTGTGCATATACATGGAATCACCATGGCAGAACCAGCTAGGCTGAAGCTGACATAATTTTATAGAATAAAGAACTAAATAGCCACTACCTTTTACTGTACATCTGTGTTATTATTTGAAATATGAACAAACAAATAAGAATGAGTTTAGGTAAAAACATGAGGTATATGAACAATACCAATACCTATTGTGGGAGGCTGCTAGTTCATTACCAACAGCTCAGACCTGAAATAATCACACAGAAATTTGTATTAATTAAATCAACGCTTGGTCTATTAGCTCTAGCTTCTTATTTGCTAGCTCTTAAATCTTAATGTAACCCATTTCTATTAATCTGCATATCACCACATGGCTGTGGCTTACCAGCAAGATTCCCACTAATCTGTCCCTGGTGGTGGCTGCATGGCATCTCGCTGACTCCACCTACTCTCTCTATATAGATATCTCTTCCAGCCTGGCTATGTTCTGTTAATCCATTGACTGAAAGCAGCTTCTTTATTCATTAACCAATAAAAGCAACACATAGACAGAGGACTTCTCACATCATTTACCCTTTTCTGTTTAAATAAAAAAGGAAGGTTTTAACTTTAACATAGTAAAATTACATACAACCAAACAGGTATCAATCAGGAATTGCAGTTACAGTATTTATAACTGCTTATTTTTATCATAACTAAGGAAAACTATGACTATTCTGCAGCTACATCAAAGACTCCAGAAAAATATAATGTTACCTAAGTAAATAGGAAGTGCATTGTAGGCAACTTCTAAAACTCTAGAATTGACAGAGACATCTTGCTGCCTGGACAGTCACCCAAAGTTCTTCTGTAACATGGGGCATCCAATCTTCAGCCTATAGACCCATAGTATCCAGCAGACATTTCCATGAAGCAGGAAATTTAAAAGCCAGCATGGCCATATTCTGATAAGCCATTGGCTGAAAGCAGATTCTTTAACCAATAAAACAACACATAGACAGAAGGACTTCCCACACCAAATACCTTTAAGAGATTTTTATATACAAATAAGCAAAGACATGGGATAGACACTGGAAGGGATGCAGTGAATTTTGATTTCCATTTAAGGTGAAAATGCTATAGCATGTTATGTAAAGATAATCAAACCTAGTAAGGATAAAAGTTGACTAGTATTGACCAGACAATAACTGAAACACAATGCTAAGTAAACCCTGTTTTCAGGCCATAGTGATCCACATTTGGCTTCAGAATTACCACTTTCTCCTTCCCTATGAGGCTAAAGCTGTATTTTTATCACAGCTTGTTACAAGTACTTAAATTATTTGAGGAAACTATTTCCATTCCATTAATTTTTTTGCAGGACTTTTAACTTAGGAAAAGATGTTACCTGGTCTCTCCATATTGAAGTATCCATAATAATTGAATCTCTCAAAGACTTTAAGTCTGCCTTCCCTGTGGTGTTGCTCATTTTCAGTTGGGAAAGTAAAGAAATGGTCTCATTGCTTGTAAAACATGAGGAAGAGCATAAAATCTAAGAGGAAATGGCTCACAGATATTTTCCATCTTGCAAATCAAATTGTAGAGCATAGAAAGTTAATAAAGCAAAGAGAGTGTGGCACTTTGAACAAGAATGCCCGCCTTAGACTTATACATTTGAATACCTGGGCACAAGCTGGTGGAAATATTTCAGAAGAATTAAGAACCATGGCCTTATTCGAGTTCTATCATCAGGGCTGAGCTTTGGGGTTTCAAAAGCCCATACCATTCCAGTTGGTCTTCTCTACATCCTGCTTGCAGATATGGATATAAGTTCTCCAGTAGTGCTACTGCACTGTGCCTGTCTGTCAGCTGCCATGCTCCCCACCTTTATGGTCATGAACACTAACCATCTGCAACCATAAGTCCCAAATAAAATATTTTCTTTTATAAGTTGCCTTGTTGACAGTGTTTTGTCACAGCAAAAGAAAAGTAATTAAGACAGACCGCAAGCTCTCCTTTCTTAATATCGTTCTAAATTACAATGTTTGACAGAGTTGCTATAACCCCAAATAAATAAATCTACCCACAGTACTAATTAATGTACAGAAACTATTCTCTCTCTGGGGTGAGCAGCATGGTATTGCCACCTGAATAATATGCTGCTTTTCTTTCACACTCTATCATATAAGATTCAAGATCCTTTTCAAAATGTTTTTCACAAGAAATGAGTTTGGGTAGGGATACTAAGAGTTACATTTGAAACCAATCACTGTGAGCTGCCTGTCAACCATCCCAATTGAGATGGCCAGCAATGAACTGAGTCTATAGTTCCAGAGTACAGGGATTATAAGAGCAGATGATAAATTTTTTTGGTGTCACCAGTCTTTAATATACCAAATTATAAGACACGTAGAATCAACTAGAGACTTAACATATTAAACAATAATGAGGCCAAGTCTTAGAGGTGGCCCCAAAGGATGGCATTTATAATTCAGAGAAAAGAGGAAGTAGCTAAATTGAAAAAAGAATAGCCTGTATGACAAAAGAAAAACAGAAGAGTGGCATGTTCATGGTGAAGAGAGACTCTTTTAAGGGATTTGCCTTTGGAAATTAGTCAGGTAGAAAGAGAATGTGCCTGACTGCAGGAAATAGGAGTTATTAATGATCCTTGCACAGACACCAAGCATGAAAGGTTGAAGTAGAAAGCTCCTGGTGTGAGGGCAGGACAGAGTTTCATAGCAATCCACAATTCCAGTTGGAGTTTTTCTGCAAATAAGAAAAGAAAGAAATTGATAATGGCAAGGAAGCTTGTGTTTGTTCTTTATCAAAAAGAAAGACATGTTACTTAATTTATGTGCACATTCAAGAAGAAAGGAAGAAATTATGTGAAAGAAGCTGAAATTAAATTAATCAATGAATACTAGGGAATAAAGACCCGATATTAAAAAGAGCATGTGGTTTAGTGACTGTGACCTGACAATGAAGCCTAAACAATGAGATAGTATGCAAAATGTGAGCTTACAGACTTTGGGATAACAGACTATAAGACAGGGTCCATAAAATGATGAACCTCAAAGAATTAAATGCTAGGGGAGGAAAGGCTGAAATCCTGGTACCCAATAAAAATCTTGCCTGGAAGGAAGGGATTTCATGGAGTTTGAACAGCTTATATCACAGCCCAATTAGCCTGTGTATAATCCTTATCATTTGTTGCATGTTTTGCATAAAACTGTATATAACACACCTACTGGAAAGGCACTGAAAAGCCAAGAGTCCTTCTCTCCTCAATATGGCTAAGCTGTAAATAAATCTATTTTGTTTACCAATTTCTAGATCCCAATTTCTTTTAGAATACAGGGAAACTGAGTGGTAGGTTTATGGACCTAAATGCAATAACTGCATTGACTTGGAACATAGACAGTTTCAAAACAGCAATAAGAAAGGTAACATGTAGAATATATAGACACTGAAACAGGTGGAAGTTAGAAGTGGTGATAGGAGCTCTCTGGTTTATTTACTTAAATTGGGAGCTAGGTGAAGACCAAGAGAAACCACAAGAGGTTTAATGGTAGAAGGGAAAGAAAAGAATATCTACCCTAGACCAAGGAGCTGAAAATGAACCTCAGGTATTTTGTGAGGTTAAAAAAAATGTCCTTGAGATGATTGATCATTAGAATACAAGAAAAAAAGATAACACAGTTGTGTTTTATCATGCGTGTTCTCAGCTTTGCCTCTAAGCTTATTGCTAGTATGGTTCCCCCAGAAGTAGAAGCTGATCAGTACTGAGGCTGTCTGCAAGCAGAGATTAACTGACCAGAAAATTAAAGTTTGGGTCACAAGAAGAAAAAACTGTGAAAGATGATGAAAAATGAAAACATCAGAGCCAGAGAGATGGCTCAGCTGTTAAGAACACTCATTGTTCTTGCAGAGGACCCAGGTTTGGTCCCCAGCACCCACATGGTGGCACAAAACCATCTGCATCTCCAGCTCCAGAAGATCTGGTGCCCTCTTCTGGCCTCTGCAGGCATCTGCATGTCCACAATGCACATATAAATACTTAGCTACATGCGTGATGTGGGAGTCCCCCCTGTATGCTATGAATATCATTGGTTATATTTTTTATTAAAAAAAAGCTGCTTTGGTCCTATTGCAGCACAGAATGGGGCAAGGCAGGAATTCCAAGCAAATAGATGTAGAGAGAGAGTAGATGGAGTCAATGAGACACTAAAGGAGACAGATGCACCAGAACCTTGCCAGTAAACTATGAGCCTCATGGTAAAATATAAAATAATAGAAATCAGTTAATTTAAGATGTAAGAGCTAGCTAGAAATATGCTTAAGCTATTTACCAAACAGTATTGCAAATAATATAGTTTCTGTGTGATTCTTTTTCGGGTCTAGGAACCCAGGAACAAGTGAGCAGCCTCAGAATACACATATGCACATTCATAAAATATAGAACAAAATCTACTATTTAAAATAAAACAGTAAAATGATTCCAGATACACAACAAAGAAATAGAAAAAGAATATATGAGTTAACAAGACAGTATGGCTACTGTGAAAAGTACTAATTTTATAGTAATAAGCTACAATGGGAAAAATGAAAACTAAAGTTTGACCCACCAAATGTTCTTGTTGCAACATTTCTGGGTATTTACCTAAAAAACTGTATGTTATCATATCTCAGAGAACTTGCACATCAATGTTTATTGCAGCACTATCCAAAATGTCTAAGTTATGAAAAGAACCTCACTACCCAGCACCCAAATAAACAAACCGTGGGATATATACACAATAGAATCTTCTTGTCCTTAAAGAAGGAAGTTATGTCCTTTGCAGAAAAAATGCAACTTCAGATAATCATAGAAAGTATTAAAGAAAGATACCATAATTTTCTCTCTCATCTGTGGTTCCTATGTTTTATATGGATGTATATAATCTTATACAAGAAATATATAATTGATGCAGGAAAAGAGAAGAAAAAGTGACTAATTCAGGGGAAATGGTACTGATGGGAGGGAGAAAGAAAAGAAAAAGCTACACAGCAGAAAATAGTCTTAAAGAACGTTATATTTATATTTAAATGTCCTTGTGAAGTCACTACCAATGAATATATGACAATTAAATATTATTAATAGCAAAGGAATTGACCAAGAAATATAGTTGAGAGGGGCCCTGATCCTGTACCAGGAGATTCATCAGAGGAGGGAGTGTGTTCCTGACGGGCCAACAGAAGCTGTGGAAAGGGAGCACAAACATTCCCCCACCCCCTAAACTCTCTGGTCATTCTGCAGGGGCTTCTCTCCCTGGCTACTACCTCTCTTTTCCTATCCCATCCCAGCTTGCACCCAGGTTCCCCTTCCCTTCTTCAGGACCATAAGATCCTCCAGCTCAGCCTGTTTGGGGGCTGGGACAGGGTAGTGAGTGCAGCCAGCTGGAGTTCCTTTGTTTCACTAAGCCTGCAGGCAGCAAGCTAGGCCGTTTGTCTGCAAGGTCCCTGGACAGCAAGGGGCCCTGATCCTCCACCAGAAGATCCATCCAAGAGCATCTGAAGGAAGAGATGGGTAGGCGCCAATGCAAGAATTCCTCCAATAATCTGAAAAACAACATGATAACAAGAGAACCTAATGAACCTACAACAGGAAGATTTGAACACCCTAATCCAGAAGAAGTAGAAAAAAT
>LOEQ01011075.1:9532-20103 GCA_001685075.1 Bramus lutescens
GGGATCCATTTTAGGGTTGGCAAGAGACTTGGATCTTGAGGGGATCCCAGGTGTCCACAGGATGTCCCCAGGTAGGTCCTTCGACAGTAGAGGAGAGGATGACTGAGTTGTTCTTGCCCCACTACCACACTGATGATTATCTCTAATATAATTATCACCATAGAATGTTAGTCTGGCGACGGATGGAGATAGTGACAGAGACTCTCATTGGAGCAACCTACTGAGCTCCCTAGGTCCAGTTGAAACTCATAAAGAGGGAGAAGATAAGCAAGGAAGTCAGGACAGCGAGGGATTGTCCCACCAATTGAGGCAATGTGCCTGTTCTAATGGGAGCTCACCAAATCCAGCTGGTCCGGGTCTGAATGAGCATGTGATCAAACTGTTCTCTCTGATTGTGGCTGACAATGGGGGCTGATTGAGAAACCGTTGATAAAGGCACTGGGACTTGTTTGTATGCCATGTTCTGGCTTTTTGGGACCCTACTCTATATGGATGCACAGCTCCCTAGGCCTGGATGTAGGGGAGAGGGCCTTGGACTTTCCACAGTGCAGGATTCCTGGCTCTCTCTCAAGCAGAGTGGGAGAGGGATGAGGGGGAGTGGGAGAGCGGGAGGGACTTGGGAGGAGGGATGGAAGTGTAAATATTTGAATGGAACAATAAAAAGCCAGTATCCTCTTAAGTATATCCCAAAGCTATTATATTTCAGACTCATGATTGACGTCTATGCTTCTAACCTTACATTCATATTTTTGGATCCATGATAAACTCATGCAGGTTTTTCCAGTTTGGTAATGGCTCCATTTGCATCAGTGCTGATAAAGTAAAAAAAAAATTCCCGTATGTACAACTTAGCAATTCCAGGATGACTGTGTCCTGTATGCCTATGTGAGTCAAAGAAAATCCAAGTGGCAAATGAAATCATTGAGTTTATCTGGCTACAGAAAAGTGGACACAATTAGATTGGCTGTGAAATTCCGGACATGGAATGTTTCCAGTTCAGGCTGAAATTCTTTGCAATGCCGAAATATCTAGTTTCTTTTTTTTGTGATAGCTGACTTACATTTAGAAGAATTTCTTAGAGAGAGCTTCTGTAGCTGAAATTTTATCAGCTCAGAAAGCTCAAGTGCCCTTTCCCTGAATTTTTAAGAATTTTATAAAACATAAGTTATTAACATTTACCAACTTTGAAATATCTTTTGCTTTTCCTTGTGTCTATGGACTTGGAGTAGAGTTATACGTTTTTGTTCAGCTTGCATTAAGAAAGGTAATTCAAAATGTAATGTGATGATATTAATAGCACTCTAATTTTGTATTATCTGGTATTGTAACACAGCTATCAGCAACAGTGAATTAAGTATCACATGTATGTTGAAGGAGAACACACTTAAATCCCATAGAGAACATTCAAGAGAAGATTATAAAAATTCCAGAAAAAGAAAAATATTCTTGAAATAAATAAGAAATGAGATTGTGGCAACAGTTATACTTGGTTGACTCCATTATTGAAATGCAAACAATATACTGTTATTTGATAGCAGAGTTACTTTTCCCATTTTCCCTCTTGATTTATAACTCCAATTTTATATTCAGTTGTTAACAATCTTACAAAGCCTGTGCAAATCTACAGAGATAATGAAAAATAAATGATGCCATAAAACCTAGTCAAAATTAACACTAGGCTATTAAGACGGCAATTTACAAAGGGTTAGTTTCATCAGGTATACCATTTTTGCAGTACAGTATTGGTCCAGTACAGGGGAAGTAAATTATTCAGCCTCTGCTCTTTTTAGAATTCTAGGAACAACTTGCGCAAGCAGCCTCTGTCTCCTGCTCTGGCAGAGCATGGAAAATAATTCACGCTTTATTCTTGTAGACTCTGAATGGGAGTCTGTGATGATTTTAATGTCTCTCTTTGAAAATTCCAGTGAATTTTAATGATATAGTGAAACATTGGTGTTGGTGAAAGGTTTCATTACTCATTGTATCAAGTTTAAATGCTCCATTACTCATTATACCAGGTTCAAATAATACATAGCTCCTTTGTAACATAATGCTTATTTATTGAAATGTATTTATCTTGTCTGGTACATTAATATGTGTTTTTCATAAGAGATGTAATTTTGGTAACAATTTCCCACAAAATGAGAAGAGTTGTCTGAAACCTTTAAGACAATTTAGTAGAATATAAATCTTACAAAATTACCATGCTAATAATGCTCTTCTAAGTAAGCACATTGAAGCTTCATTATACCATTCCTGAAGTGATCTGTAATCCACCACTTGCAGTCTGGGCAGGGAGCATTCCTCAACACCAATGTTACCTTGACATCTACAATTCTGACCATTCTACTGCCTTCTTCATCTGATAAAAATTAATTTCAAATACTTTTCTTATGAAGCAGCTATAAATGAAGGGATGTATTCTGTACCATAGCAACCAAACCTATCTGTTGTTAGCCTTACCTTCACATGAAATTTGAATGCAAGTAATTAGTGAATTTCATTATCAATCAATTTTACTTTCATTTTTGAAAAGAGCAAAATGCTTTATTGTCATATTTTTGCCTCAAAGACGGAAGGATAAATGTAAGTGGCAAAGATGAAAAGAGCTCACTATTAAGGGTTAGGGTGCGGAAAATGTATTGCAAGAAAACTGGCAATCTAAATTGGTAAAGAGATGTGTTTTGTGTAAGTCCAATAAAAAATAGCAAAAAGTACATTTTTCATCTATATAAAGCTAATGAAAGGAAAATGAGAAAACTGTCAGCTTCCTGTTTAATGGGCCTGAATTGTACAAGTAGATTGACTTGAAATGCCTGATTGAGAAGTCAAAATGAAATATAAAAGGGAATGGTTTAAGATTCTTTTGAAAAGCTGGTAAAACGTATTTTTGGGTTGCTTATGTTACTGGCAGATATCATTTTGGTTACAAGCTTTATTTTTAAGGTTCACTTGTAAAAATTGTAAAAAAATAAATTCAAAGACTAAAAAAAACAGAAATGGCAAAAAAAATCACCCCAAAGTTATGAAAGAGGAATTATTTTTATTTTATAGAGGAAGCTGAATTTCAAAACAAGTTTCATAATTTATTCATTAATATATTGGTAGAAAGAAGGATTCCAACAAGTCCAAGAGCTCTGGCTCTGTGCTCTGCACAGAGGCATGCATCTGGGTATATGAAACGGAACTGTGGAGAGCTTCAAAGAGAATTATAGCCTGTGCCAGTAATAAATATATGAATGTCAAAAATAATATGTTTACATTACATTGGGCATATAATTTCCATTGTTTCATTCCCATTTGTAATCAGTTGCTCAGCATCAACCACAATATCACATTTCTTTGGAGAATAGTCTGATTTGTTTCAAGGATATTTAGAGTTTGTCAAAAGTAAAAGAGGAAAACATGGTCTTAAAGTGCATCAGTATAGAAGCTGGAGATATGGCTCAGCAAGTACAAGTTTGGTTCCCAGAACGCATGCCAGGTGACTCACAACCACCTGTAACTCCAGCTTCAAAGAATCACACACAATCTTTTGGACTCTGAGGGCACATGTACTCACATGTGCACAAACTCACACATAGACCCAAATACACATAATTGAAAATAAATCAAAATTTAAAAGCATCAATTGGCATTAAAATACAACAAAAATTATTTATATCAAAATGTATTATGCGGGACACACACTGTGGAAGCATTGCAGGTTGAAAAGTCTTACCTTTTTTGCAATACTTTGTGTATTTGTATACCCACACTACTTTTCTGTCTTTTCTCATATCATTAGAATGCTATGTTACCTCTGATTGCTCCAGAAAGAAAGAAATAGCAAAACTCTGAACTGAACGAAATAAAAATACATATCTTTTTCTTTGTAGATATTACCTTGACTGAATATGAGGCCCTAATTTCTGTTGCCACTTTACTGTCAACCTGACAATGTAGCCAACACCCCAGAGAAGCGGCAAGATAGAGAATCACAGAGCTGGAAGAGCTCAGGCTTGAAATATTAAATAAATTATGTGAGCCCCAAAGACAGCTCTGTCTGTTATTGCCTTCACTCTTTAAGAAAAAATCACTTACAAAAACCCTACACTTATTGAAGAAAATGTTTTCATTGAATAGCAATGTTTGCTAACCAACTGTTTAAATTTACCCCAAGCATCAAGGAAAGAGTAGAAAATCTGAAAAAGAAATTTAGACAATCACCATTTTCTACAAAACACATTCTGAATTTCATTTTTCCTCCAAAAGCAAATGAGTAAAAAGAAAACATTTATTTTAGTGCCAAATTTTGAGGAGAAGATAATAGGATACCCAAATGACAACAAAATTGTTTCTGAAAACCTTTATTGAGAAAAAACTCATTAGGATGATAAAATTTTGTAGTTTCACAGCTGATACTGTGATTGAAAACAATATCCATCTACATTTCTAGAATCATAAATAGACAGCACCAAGGTTTTCTAGAAATATTAGCATAAGTGAAATGAGCATTTGTACCATTTCATTGCACAAGTGTTCTTCATTTGCTCAAGAACAAATAGTAAATCATAATTATATTGTCAAAATTACAAAAGTACGTAAAGCATACTAAAGACACAGTGACTATTCCTAGTTTTAATATTCTTTTGGTTCAATCAGTTCCATCTCATGTCTAAATTTTCAGACTCATGATGGGATCCATGTGGTACAAAATGGGAACATATGTAAAATTATTTGAGGAGTACCTCATTTGTCTTGAGAGGCTCTTACTCCTCCACTCTAAATGTTAAGCAAAAATAATATCAAGATCTCTAGGTAAAGAGAATGATGCAGACAAATTACATCATTTGATGATAGATATATAGACAGATAACAATTCAGATTTATCTAATCTCCAAAACACTATATCACCATTGCACTTATAACCTCAAAGCACTTATTTTAATAAGAAAAGATCCCAGGAAGGCATAAAGGAAAGAAAAGAGGAGGGAAGAGTAAAAAGACTGCCTCCAAACGTATTCCTTCAGAATAACAACTTTATAATATCAAAATGGCTTTAGTGGGGAGGTACAAGAAATGGCAGGATCAAGTCAATTTGAGATGGACCTTGAGAAAATGCTAGTGTTGCTGCATGGATAAGTAAGAAGGGTGGCCAGGAGAGGAAGTGTTGTATAGGTCATTTTCCTAAGATTTTATAGACACTAGTCACAGAAGTTAAAATGTGGTTTCACATCATGAAAGACTTTTAAGGGTAGAATCTGTAGTTAATACTTGACTGGCTAGCAAGGGGAAGGTGCTAAAAATTTTTGATCCTCGTGAGAACTTGATCAGAATTATCTTAAGAGGTCCTTCTGACAGGAAATACCTCATGCAGTGGAGTAAAGAGGGATAAATGGTGAGAGAGAAATTAGAAAGCTATTAAAGTAGCCCAGGATGAAAGGTAATGAGAGCATTAACCAGAGTGTTGGCAGTGGAAACAGAATGGAGGGCATGGATGCAAGAGATACCAAGCAAGTAAGATCAAGAGCTCTTAGAAGTTGATTGTGTGTGAAGGATCAAGGAGAGAAAGTAGGTTGGAGTGACTGAAGTGCTCAAGTCTGATCAACAGGGAGAGAGATTTTACTATTAACAGGAAAAGGAGTGAAAGATGTTTGGTGCAAAGACAAATGTGGTGTCTAGTAAGAGATGCGAATTGCTTCTATGGGAACATGTGCAAGAGATATGCAAGATGCTTGCCAAAAGGGATAGCAGAAGACTCTGTGTTGGGTACAATAAATGGTAAGAGTGTAACAAATAGTGATAATGGAAGGGGTAGGAGCTGTAAACTTCAGCTCAATGAAGAATAGTGATGGAAACAAAGCAATCTAGGAGACTGACAAAGAAATTACAATCTTTACTAGACACAAACAGTGGTGTAGCTCTTGTTAAAGTTCCTCAGTACTGGGGAGAAAGAGGTAGGATCTTCCATTTGAGAGAAGAAAACCATCTCATTAAAACTATAAATAAAACTCACATTCAGGCTTAGAAACCTATAATGCCTTTGAAGACATTGATATTTATTACTAACAGGTAGTGTCTGCTGTGCATTATATATTAGGCAATAGACTTGCATGAAGCTAAAGCAGGTTAGCCTTAAACTGAACTTGAATAATCAATGGATCATGGTTTTGACATATGTTCTGTTTACTTTAATTCAAAGCATTTAAATCAAATGTGAGATGCATTTTTACTGTCCTTTGATCTGTGTCTTCTGGGAATTTTAAATAACATTTCCTAGTCAGTCAAAGATCCATTTAAATTGTGTATTAAGTGTCTGATTTAACTTCATAAAAATAAGGACATTCAGAGTTAATGCTGAGAATATTGACCTTAACTTACCCTATCAAAGCCTCTAAAAAATGTTGCCATCTTTTTGCCTGTTTTCATACTTTTAGATAAAATGTAAATGTGAAAAAGGATGTGTGAACTTGACAGTCTAATGAAGGTGGTCCAAAAGAAAGGACAGATGGGAGAGAGTGGGTGAACAAAATCAAACACAGGGGAATTGCCGCATAGTTTTCACACATTGCCCTAAAACAGTTTTTGGCATACTCAGATTAGTACCATGACATTTTGTAACCAGAAGTAAATAATGATGAATTTAGCTTACTGAACCTTTTTTTGTACATCAAGAAGCTGAACATCATCCTTAAATTAAAGATGACGTTTCCACGTACTTGCTTTCACTGATCTGAAGCTCATATCTTCCTCTCTAGCTGGCACAGTTTTCACCCTAGATTGCATGGTGTCCAGGTTTGATGCCTAACCAATCCCTTTAAAAGCCAGCTGCTTGAAATTTCTTGATTGTGTCCCTTTTAACCTTTAAGAATTTTCTCCATTTTATATAAGAATAGTAAACTGAGCTACTCAGACAAACTTATGGGACATAAACATATTATTGACTTGTTTGTGTTCTCAAGAGTGGCTGCAATTTTCCTCTGATAGTTCTCTTCACAAACATGGGTACCTGAGTTCAAGTCTCCAGTACCTATTAGCTTCAGGATAAGTGAAAAACTGTCTTAGGGGAATACGACGGTAAATAATAGAAGAGGACCTATGATACCCTCCTATAGCCTATGTAAAGGTACATATGCAGGTATTTACACACACAGTTCAACAAACATTTATCACATAAAATGAAATACTGTATTTAAATATAATTCTTTTGGCATAAGGCATATCTCAGTGGATAAAGCTAACTGCTGCCAAGTCTAATTTCAAATTCAATTACTTAAACCCATATTGAGGATGGAGAGATCGATGCCTGCAGGATGTCTGTCCTCGGACCTATACATATACTGTGGTATGAGTATACCTACATACATGCCCCCCATCTCTCCCCCCGTCTCTCCCACACACACACACACACACTCACACACACACATACAGACACACACACACACAGGAATTGATGAATGCAAGAAAAAGATAAACTTTTTGTGATCTAAGTTACAGATATGGGAAAACAATATGTTTTAGACAAGTCAGAATGAGAGGCCTCAGGAGGAAGAGTCTTTCCATCTGTGTTACTATAAAACATTTTGGGTTGCTACTGTATGTGATTACTTTGTTTTTGTTGAAATTTAAACTAATACAACAAGAAAATCAAGAATTTAAAATTTTTGACTTTTTATTTGCTCACTAGAAGCATTTTTAAAACAATGTCTACTATTGAAATAACTTTTTAAAAAATCACTTCTTTCCCTTCCTTTTGTCATCTGCATCATCTTATCTCCTCTGCTCCACTGTGCCTGTGTGGAGTTAATTCAAAGGCAGATCACAAGCAAAATGCATTTACGCCTAATCATCAAGGGAAGAGCCAGTTGTAATCTGTAATCAGTAGATTTCCCAATAAAGGCCCAAATGAGAACTAATATTTCTAAATGTATTTTATTTAGTACTTTTATTTTTATCATTTTCCCATCACAATGGATTTTTGTGGCCCTTATGATATAGGATATAACTGATTTCAGATGATTATTATAACATAGTACATGCCAGCTAAAAATTAACCTTTATGATTATAGTCAGCAAAGATTTTGACTTCTGGTGAAGTGTTTAGTGATCTGCTTTTCATTCATTACTTTTATTCTTTTCTGAGCTGCTGACACAAACTGATACCCAGAAGCCTACCATAAATTCTTTCTACAGTAAGTGATCTTATCAGTTAAAAAATATTTTAACACCCTTAACATATTTAAAAAAATTATTTACATGAGTAGGGTCTTTTTCCTTGTATGACTTTTCTAATTTTATGTAACCAAGACAAAATATAAAGACTTTAAAATACTCTTTACAAAGTTAAATAAATGACTCTTTGGTTAGGAAAATTTCTTTTCCAGCTAAGATTATCTAAAGGAAAAAGCAGAATGTTTTAGGCATTATAGTGGTAACCAGTAGGAACTGCAACGACACGATCATTACCATAGTACTCAAAATTCCTTTCTTATAGAATTCTGAAGAATCTTGTATAGCTTTATGAAGACTCCATCGACTCTAGTTTGCAAAAGCCTTAAGGGCTATCAGTAGGGTATTTGTAAATCAATAATGAAGAAGTAGAAACTACAAAACATTAAATAAAAGTTTAATTGTTCACATTTCAATAAACATTCCTAACAGGTCCTATGGTTCTTTCTCAATGCAGGATTCATGTGCTACTCTTATTTGTGCGCAGATATGGTCACTCTTAAGATAGAGAAGGGAAATGGCTTCATTTACTAACCCTAAACTATTATTTGACTCAGTTCTCTATAACTGCTCTGTCTTATTAATATGTCATCCTTTAGAGTATCCCTTGTGTGTGATGAAAAGCATTATATACATAAAATATTTCAATATACCTAACTCTACTAATTTGGACCCCTGTTTTTTGAAGTTGAGAGTATACAGTATAGTTCAATATGGTCTTCCCTCTATATAACATAGGAGTAGTTTTTACTTAAGAAGTCAGACTACAAAGATACTTAGAAAAGCCAGCAGGGATGAAGTACAAATGTTCTAGTCAGAAAATATAATAAAAGTCTTTCTAAGATAAAAGAAAATGGAGGATATCAGCAAGATGGAATAAAGAAAATCTTCGCAATCTGAGTTTCTGAAATAATATCTATAATATAAAAAGAACTTAAAAATCCTTAACATTTAGAATACAAAACATCGATGCGTGGTGATGGCACATGCCTTTAAACCCAGCACTTGTGAGTCAGAGTCAGGCAGATCTGGAAGCAGAGTCAGGTGGATCTCAGTGAGTTTGAGGTCAGCCTGGTCTTTAAAACAAGTTCCAGGATGACCAGGACTGTTACACAGAGAAACCATGTCTTGAAAAACCCAAAGGGAAAAAAAAAGAATACAAAACACCCAATCAAATATGGGTTATAGTTCTAAACAGAAAGTTCTCAAATAAAATGCAAATGGATAATAAACGTTTTTAAATAATCAAAATCATTATCTATTCATTAAATAGAAATAAAAACTGCTTTGAGATTTCATTTCTATATAGTCAGAATAGTTAATATCAAGAAAATAAATGACAACTATCTTAGTTAAGGTTTTTTATTGCTGTGAAGAGACGCCATGACCATGGCAACTCATTAGGTGGACCACTTACAGTTTCAGTTACAGTTTAGACCATTATGATCAGGATGGGGAGACTGGAAGAATGCAAGCAGATGGAGTATTGGATTTAAGAGTCCTACATCTTGACTCAGAAGCAACAGGAAGTTGACTGTCACACGGAGGGAAGCTTGAAAAAAAGAGCCATCAATGTCTGTTCCCACAGTGACACACTTCCTCTTCCAAGGTCATACCTCCTAATAGCACCAATCCTTTTGGAGGCCATTTATTTTCAAACTACCATATTTCACTAACTGACCCCCAAAGGGTTATAGTTATATCATAAGACAAAAAATGCATTAGTCCAATTTCAAAAGTCCCTATAGTCTATCAGTCTCAACAGCGTTTAATAGTCCAACATCTCTTCTGAGATACATGGCAATCTCTTAACTATAATCCCCCTGTAAAAATCGCAATCAAAAATTAGATCACAATTGTCTAGAAAAACCACTAAACAAAAGCAGATCACATACTTCCAGCATATAACGGCACAGGATATATTTTACCATTCCAGAACACAAGGAAGGGAGTATAACGATGAAATTCTGGACCAAAGGAAGACTGAAAATCATCTCAGCAAACTCCAAACTCTGCATCCCCATGTCTGATGTCAAAACACTCTCCACATCTCCAATTCCATCAGTTTTGTTGACTGCAACACACTTCTGGCTCTAATCCCTGTTGGCAACTCTACTCAGCAACTATCCCATGACTGTGGGATCTCTAATGTCTTTTGTTCTCCAAGGAAATCCAGGCTATAACGTCACACAATGTCCTCTCTACAAGGTCTCCATTCAGGGACACTTTTGACACTTACCCAGCATCAGTGACTGGCTTTAGCCATGGAAGCAACTTGTATAACCTGTTTCTTCTATCCTTAACTATAACACCAGAACTATGAGGCCAAAGATTTCAAGTTTTGCTGTTTACTAGTTCTA
>LOEQ01011075.1:20966-34627 GCA_001685075.1 Bramus lutescens
CCCACATGGTCGGATCTTTCACAGCACCACTCTTGGTACCACCTTCTGTCTTAGGGTTGTTTTATTGATATGAAGAGACACCATGACCAAGGCAATTCTTATGAATAAAAATATTTAATCCAGCTGTTTCCATTACAGTTTCAGAGGTGCAGTCCATTATTCTCAAGATGAGGAGTACGGCAGCATGCAGGGAGATGTGGTGCTGGAGCTGAGAGTCTGACTGTTACATTGATAGAAGCTTGAGAAAAAGAGACCACAAAAGCTTTCTGCCACAGTGACATACAAGGCTATACCTCTTAATAGTGTCTGTCATTTTGGAGTCACTTTCTTTCAAACCACCACAGCAACAAATGTTGGTGAACATGTTAAGGAAGGGGGATGTTTTTTTTCACTAATGATGAGTGTATAAACAGTTAAGGTTACTATGGAAATCAGTGTGGAAATTCTTAAAAAAATATAAAAGCACAAATGAAGAAATAGATATATCACATAAGCAATTATATCACTGTTAAGTGTAACCCAAAGGAAACTATATCTTATTACAGAGATACTTGTACATCAATGTTCATTGCTGCTCTACTTAATATAACTAGGATATTGAATCAGCAAAGATAATATCAACCGATGAATAACTTTCTTTCCTTTTTACCAGGTATGATCTAGAGCACACTCCAGACTATAACCAATTTATTAGAAAGTTTTCAAATTTTATGTTAATTTAATATATTTCATGTTTTATACAGCAATTTAAATATATGATATTGTAAAATTCACAGCTTTAAATGCTTTAGTTCCATAGTCTTCAAAAGTATTTTGTGTTTGAATATTTTTAATATGATATATTCTAGAAAAATATCAAAATTCAACTAAATTTAAAGAAATAAAACATTGTTTACTATGTCTTTTTCACTTTGATGATATTCATCTATTTATTTACTTATTTATTTATTTAATCTCTTTACATATTTTTGGTATATTTACTACTCTTTTAGTCTGTGTACATGTGGATGTATATAATGTGCATCTTCTTGTAAAAGTAAGCAAAGTCATGATTCACAACTATGTGACCTTTCATTTAAATTTTTAATGAATTTTTCCACTTCATTAAATGTTTGTCAGTATCATACTTAATAGTTATTTTATACTTCTTTAGCAGGGAATTACAGTGTTTACTTAAGGAAAATTACTGGGTAATCTTTTTCCATTTTTAATTTTAAAGGTAATATTGAAAAATATATTTGTAAAAACACGTGTGACTACGTATAATTTCTTCATAATAAATCTTTAGGTTAAAAAATGCAATTTTTGAAAATACAAACATTTTCTTCAAAATAAATAAAATTAGTTCATATTTCATAAATTATGAATATCAATGTCCATGTTTCTGTAACTTTAACAGCAGCAATTTTTTGTGAAACACTTTGTCATGTTTTTTGAAATACTTTAATATCATATACTAAAATGTTATTTAAATGTAAATTGGGAGCATCAGGACCTTGGGGGAAGGTGAAGAGGGGAGAGAAGAGGTAGGGAGGGGAGCAGAGAAAAATTTAGAGCTCAATAAAATTTTCAAAAAATATTACCACCACCCCAATCAACAGAAAGTAGCCTCGAAAACTGCACCCACATTGCCAAATAAATGGATTATGGATGAAAAAAATGTAATATTGGAATAGCATCTAAATTGTGTGTGTGCATGATTGTATGTGTGCATGTGCTCACATAGACATATGTGTGTGTATAAACCATTATGTATGTGGAAGCAAGAGGGCAAACTTAGATGCCATTCCTGTCTCCCAGAATCCAGAGCTCACATACTCACCAAGACTGGCTACCTAAGGATTCTTCTGTTTTTACCTCTCCAGAGCTGGTATTACAAATAAACATCACTATGTTCCTTCTTTTAGTGGGTATTGGGACCATATTCAGTTCCTCATGCTTACATATCACATTTTACAACCTTGACTGTCTCCCTGATCCATAGTCTCTGTCATTTTACTTTATGAGTTTATTTACCATTTAATTATTATTAAAGAAAAAGCCTCACTCTGCAATATAGGCTGTCCTGCACTCATTATTGGTCATTTAATTTTCTTGACTTTTGTATTATCTTTTCTGTTCTTTGCCAACTTTTATGAACTGGTCAACTGTATGTTATTGAAACCTAACAGCTTATTTTTTACATTTAGGATTGTGATATAAAATTAAGAAACATTCTACATTTAATTGGTTTGATTTATGATTTGCTTTACAGTTTTGTAACATAGTTACACTTCTCTATTTCCATTTCACATTTTGAGTTTCTTCAGCTAAGCTTCCTTCTTTGTTTGTAATCACTCAGCAAAGAGCAGAGAAGAGAACTCAAATTATATTTGATACTTATCTATGCATTTTTACTCTGCTATATGCATTTTTTTCAGAATTGATTCATATAATAGAGAGTTCAAAATTTATCTTTACTGGTGTGATTTTCTCTTAGAAGACATTTGCAATTTGGTCAAGTAGTTCCATATAAATCAATGTATCAGGAAATGCACCATGTGGAAATAAAACTAGAGTGCTAATAAGAAGACCCATATTGCCCTTTGCTATTACTTCCTGGAAAACCTTATATCAAATTCATGACTGGAGCTGAACCACATGCTGTGTTCCTTGCCAGACATTCTTTCCCAAAAAGGATATCTAATAACTTTATGAGGATGTGTGTGGAAGAATAATTGCAGGCATTTGGGGGCTTCTCCACCCTAGACTTTCAGTACTGAGTGTCTTCCTTTGAGATTATGAATCTACCCCTGCAACTTGCACTTTGTAGGGTGCAAGTGAAGTGAAAAGCAATGAGAAGGATTAGTGGATTGCTTTCTCTCCCTGTGCAATAATGGAATATAAGTTCTACTCACTTATATTGAATATAAGTTCATTAGGCTCTTGAAACCTAATGAACTTACAACATGAAAAGAAACTGTACCATAAGGATTTGCATAGGCATACCTATTAATGGATATCACACACAAATATTTTTATATACTTGTAACTACCCACTTTCTCAAGTAGAATTAAAAGGCCAAACTATGTATAAATGTAGTATAAAATTAAGGTGTTTTAAGTTGCAAAGAATTACAGGTGTGTGGGGACCTTTTGTTTATATGTTGCTTTTATTGGTTAATGAATAAAGAAACTGGCTTGGCCTGATAGAGTAAAACAGAGTTAGGCTGGGAGAACTATACTGAATGCTGGGAAAAAGAAGGGCAGAGTGAGAAAAAAGGCATGTAGCTCTGACAAAGATGGACACAGAAACTTTTTCCGGTAAGCCACAGCCACGCGGCTATACACAGATTGCTAGAGTTGGCTTAAATTAATATGTAAGAATTAGCCAATAATAAGCTAGAGCTAATGGGCCAAACAGTGATCTAATTAATACAGTTTTGAGTGATTATTTCAGGACTAAGCAGCCAGGAACTAACTAGCAGGTTTCTTACAAAAATTTGGCATGCCAATGTGGCCAACTAAAATCCAGATAAAACTTTAGAGGGCTTGGAAAGGAATTCTCAACACTTAAAAACAAAGTTTAGCTTCCAAATGGGCTTTGCTCACTGGCAGCACACTGCAGCTCCTTTAAGAGAGGTTTTCTTGATTCAGCGGTAGCTGTGTTATTTTAAAATGGCTGAGGCTTCCTGGGCTGTGCTGCCAGTATAAAATCTAACAAGGTCTGGATACAAGAGATTTAAATGAGTTTTGTGAGCAGAGTGCTGCAACTGCTTAATGGCTTTACATAGACAAGCTGCAAACTTAGAAATGGGGTAATGTGCAGGGTTTGCAGAGGCAGTGAATGGACTTCCACCATGTTGGATTATGCAAAGCAAGCAGGAAGTACCAATAGTACAGTACCAATAGTACCAATACCCTAGTAATGCCAATGCTTAAGTTTTCAAGAAGCATTTAGCATTTAAAAGAAGCCATCCTGGTCAGTAAAGAATTACAGATACACAATAGGACAGATTCAGATACAAAAGACCTCTAAATGGGTCACAGTGTTGGATAAATGTACATAGGCTAGGGAGAGAGAAGAAAAAGAGTATAGAGAGATATAAAAAGAAGTAAATGGTTTTCAAAAATATAAAATAAAGTCTTTAAAGAGACAGAGTACAGACTGTCATAGATTAAAGGAATAAAGAAAAATAAGCCATGTAAAGATTGAAAAATCACAGAGAGTCTGGATTATGAGTATTATTGTGTTTTTTTTATTTTTTTTACTATGAAGGAGCTAAGTACAGAGAGACATTTTATTGTATGGTCTGCAAAGCTAAACCAGCATCTATGTTATAAAAGTATCTTGACTTCAGAATTTGAGTCAAAGGATATGTTGCTTTGGAAAAAGCATTCTTCTTTTGTTTCCACAGAAGATGAGAATCTAGGGATTCATTCCAAAGTAATGTGGTCTGATGGACTGAGATCCCCTGAAAGGTCACTGTGAACTCACCTCAAAGAATTACTTTGCCCAATAAACAGCAGGAAGAAATTTGGACAGAACTATGATCATATTCCCAAATATTGTCTATAAATGTTTCTTTACATTTAAAGGGGGATATGCTATAGAGATATACATTGGTATGGATCTTGGTTTATTGACACAAATTTAAAGCCAATTTTGTTATACTGTGTATATGTATTCCTGATCTTGATCAAGGTATTTTTTTGACCAGCTCATTTAAAAAATATAATGCCTAATTAAAAATATTGGTTAATAGATAATCATCCATAATAGATATACTTGCAGTCAGGACAGTTAGATTTTGCTAGATGGATAGAAATTTATTTCAGATGGATAGACATTCTTCAAACCTCTAAAGACTACAGAATATGACATTTAAAATATTTTATGAAGTTAGGACTTTCCATGACAGTGAGACCCATCTGCTCCTGGCAGTACCAATATACTTCAAGTGGAAAGTGGGCTTCGAGGAGGCTCCTTATGAAGTTTGTTTAGTCATTTGGGCAAAAATTTGCTCTTGTCTGGACTGCTTGATGAACATCACATGCCGGACCCACAGAGAAATGACTGCTAAACTTGCACAAATAAGGTGAGACATCCTTCAGGGTTAATGTTTCATGAAAAAGTCTGCCAGACATTCTTCAGGACACAGAAGAATGTGACTAAAAACTGTCAACATAGGCAAAACTGTCTTTGAAATTTTCTGCTTCATGGAAAAGTCTGCCAGATACTATGGACTGTGGACTGGAGATTGGATGCCTCAAAGGTACAGAAGAAATTTGGGTGACTGTCCAGGCAGTGAGATGTCTCTGTCAATTCTAAAGTTTTAGAAGTTGCTTACAATGTACCTCCTGTTTACTTAGGTCATATTATATCCTTCTGGAGTCTTTGATGGAGTTGAAGAATAGATAGTTATTATTATAGTTTTCCTTAGTTATAATAAAATATAAAGTAGATATAAACATTGTAACTATAATTCTTGCTTGATAACTGTTTTGTTATAAGTAATTTTACTCTGTTAAAGTTAAAGTGTTCCTTTTTGCTTAAACAGAAAAAGGAAATGGTGTGGGAAGTCCTTTTGTCTATATGTTGCTTTTATTGGTTAATGAATAAAGAAACTGGCTTGGCTTGAAAGGGTAAAACAGAATTAGTCAGGGAGAACTAAACTGAATGATGGGAAGAAGTGTGAGTCAGAAAAAAAGCCATGTAGCCATGCCAGAGATGGATGCCAAAACTTTAGCTAGTAAGTCACAGCCACGTGGCAATACACAGATTACTAGAGCTGGGTTAAATTAATATGTAAGAGTTAGCCAATAAAAAGCTGTAATGGGCCAAACAGTGATTTAATTAATATTGTTTTTGTGTGATTATTTCTGTTCTGGGCTGCAAGGACAAAAAGTGGCCTCTTCCAACAAATTACCTAATATATTTTTCATGGCTAAAATTACCTAAGTGATTTGTATGGAAACATATCGAAATCAGGGACTCTTCCCCAATCATCATTACTACCAGGCAAAGATGTCTGAGATGCAGAATAAATTAATAGGATTGATAACTTAGAGTATACCATAGTAGTAATATTTAATAGGAGGCCTAGCATTATCCTCCTGCCTTCAATAGTGCATGAAATTCTAACAGTAAACTCCTTTGTGATTAATAATAATTCTGTACAGGTAAAAATATTATATTTGGTATCTGTGATTAAAGTTCAGTAGAGAATGAGGAGAAAGACACAGGAAAGATCCTGAAAAACTTTATTGAACTTAGCAGTATCCAAGAGAACATATTGACATATATTGAATTCTTTAGATAAGATAAATATCTAGATAGCATAAGTCATATGTCCAGGTGTTTTGAAGCATCAGTTATTTAACTATATTTTCACTTTTTACAATAACACACTAGTGATATAATGGAAGAACTTGATGTAACAAAATATTAATGCAAAGTATGTTTTAGTACTAACTCAGAGTGATGAGTCATTCATGCAGCTCATGAGCTCTTATGCATAACATTTTCTTTCTTAAATCAGGTGGAGAATGCTTAAAATGGAAGGGATTTTTTATTTACAGGAGAGTAAATTGAGGCCAAAAAGAGTAAGGACTTACATAAAGCCAATTATGTGGTAGAATAAAGGTTGCTTGAACACTGGATTTCCAAAACTCAAGCTACCAATTTCATGTCTACCACCATTTTTCCAGCCAGTATGTGAGACAGTTAGGAACTGTTCACCATTTCATACCAGAAAAGTACACACACACACACACACACACACGCACACAGAGTGAGAGAGAGAGAGAGAGAGAGAGAGGAAATTGTAGACCAGTTAAATAATTTAACCCAGTAGAAGGTAAATTAAGATGTCTTTGTAACCAAAGATGAATTTTCCAGTATTTAATACATTAATGTCTAGACTCTTTCACTTTTACCAAACCATTATTAAGAAGGATATACACAAGAACCACACAGCTGGATAATCTCAGTGACCATAGTTTTAAATTGCCATATTATGAATTAGGGGCCTGTTGAGTCCCACAACTTAATGAGGAGAAATGAAGACACTCCTGTACTTGCACATAAGAATCCCACTTAACAATAGGGCTTCTGCTCTCTGTTGTAACAGGTTTTTATTTTTCCCAGGAAATGGTTTTCTCATTTTATTTGTTTCATTGGGCAAGAAGAGAAAGGTAAACTCAGTTCTTTTCTCTCGTAATGAATATAACAAGGCAGAATATTTTATGTATTTTTAAGATTTTATTTATTTATTTATTTCATTTTGTGAGTACATGCCCTGAAAACTGCACATATGTGCTTGGTGATCATGGAGACCAGATAAAGGCATCAAATGCCCTGGAACTGGACTTGCAGACTCTTATAGGCTGACATGTGAGTGCTGGAAGCTGAACCTGGGTTCTCAGGAAGAACTTTCATACATGAGATATCTCTCCAGCCAGCCTTCCCTCTATGCTGTGTTCAGTTTTAAAATTTAAAAATACATTTGTGCGTACCTGAGTACAAGTATGTGCACCATGTGCTCATGAAGATATGAAAGGTATGTTGGATACCCTGGGACTGGAGTTAGAATTGGTTGTAAGGCGGCATGGGTGTTGAGAACCAACTTATCTCCCCTGAAGAACAAACAGTAAGTGCTCTTTTTTGTTGCTGTGTCGGTCAATGACATTTTTTTTCATTCTTTTTTATTACTACTTAAAAAATATCAATCCAAATTCCCACTCCCTCCCCTCCTCCCAGTCCCCTNGTTGAGCAAGGTTTACATCCAAAGAGAATAGGATCCCATGAAGCTGGTATATGCTCTAGAGACACATCCCAGTGTCACTATCAGTGGCCCCTCTGCCCCAGTTGTCAACCCCCTTCAGAGTGGTTTGTTTGTTCCCATGCTTATTCACTCCCAGTCCAGTTGGAGTTGGTGAGCTCACATTAGCTCAAACTGTCTCAGTGGGTGACCCTCTCATGGTCTTTAATTCCTTGTTCATACTCTCACTCCTTCCATTTTTCAATTGGATCTTGGGAGCTCAGTCCAGTGTTCCAATGTCCATTATTGTCTCTATTCCCATCTGTTGTTGGATGAAGGTTCTGTGGTGATATTTAAGATAATCATCAGTCTGACTACAGGGTAAGGTCAGGTCAGACACCCTCTCCTCTATTGCTTTGGGTCTTAGCTGGGGTCATCCCTGTGGGTTCTTGGGCATTTTTCTAGAGCCAGGTTTCTTGCTACCTCCCTAATGGCCCCCAAAATCAAGATATCTCTTTCCTTGCTCTCATATCAGTCCTTCATCCATCTTGACTATCCCATTTCCCTGGGAAGTCTCTATAGCCCCGAAACAAAGTATTTGAAAGAATCTTGTGGCTTATTCTTTGGAAATTCTTATGTAAAATGTGCTATGTCAGGAACTAATGAGATGGTTCAGCACATACTCTTTTACAATAGCAAACTGGGGACCTAAGTTTGATTCTTGGTACAGAAAAAAAATGTAGAAGGAAGTTAGTTACTTTACAAAACTTCACACATATGCCATGGTATATGTAATTCTCCTCAGACACACATCATACAGTCATACAATAATAATTGTAAATAAATGCTTAAAAATTCAGATTGCTTTCCTTCAAAATATTAATGGTAAGATCTAAAGAAAATAAGCAATATCAAAATATGAGCTCTGACAATTTTTTTAAAAAAAAGGATGTATTGGCCTTTTGTCAGTTCACATAAGGGGTATTACCATTTATTTTGATTTCAATAGAAATTAACACTGTAGATAATAAAATAATTTTCTCTTGAAATCTGGAATTGACTATTATATCCATCTCATGAATATAGTATTGTTAGGATTAGAAAGTCAAATTTTGTGACAGTAAAACAGGTGAAATTAAAGTGTTTGAATATAAGTGAAGAACAAAAATATTCTATTTGCATAATTCTCTAGCGATGTAAAGGAAATTCTAGAATTATTAATCATATTCAAGTATCTTTGTAACCATGTGAGACAGGTCAGAAATTTCATTTTATGCAATGTACATATCTTCATTGTATGCAATGTACATATCTTAATTGTATAGTGTGGCTAAGGTCCAGTAACATTGAAGTAATTTCATAATAAACAAATACAATAGGATAGAATTTAAGTTTCCTGGATTTATAGTATCATTGTACTTTTGTGAAACAATTCCCAGAATCAATAGCTGTCACATTCTAATCAGGCATGATAATGATACTTGTCTAATTCTAGTACTCTGGAGGCAGAGGCACGAGGGTTGTGAGTTTAAAACCAAACGGAGCCACATAGCAAGAGCTTGTCTCACAATGAAATTTTAATTTGCTAACTGCCCAAATTACTATAGAAAATACAGTAATAGAAATTATCTTCAAACTGAAATTGAAATGTTTTGTATAGGGTTTCAGCTTAACAAAACCATAACTATTCACTGGTATCATATCATATGTGGTTGTATTTTTAAAATACTTACTTGTTTATTATATATGTAGTGTTCTGCCTGAACGTATAACCTGCACACAAGCAGAGGGCAACAGATCATATTATAAATGGTTGTGAGCCACCATGTCGTTGCTGGGAATTGAAATTAGGACCTCTTTGGAAGAGCATCCATTGCTCTTAACCTCTGAGCCATCTCTCTTATCCCATGTGATTGCCTTTTTATGCATGTCAGAACAAAAAGAAAACTAGCTGTTTTGATTGAAATGTTGATGTCTATGCAAAAATTCCTGTGTGAAAATCTAATACCTAAGTTGAAGACACTTAAGTTATTTCTATTTTCTTCTATCCTAAACCATGTGGGAAGTAAATAATTCACTAGATTAGAGCTCTTGACAGTATGTATGAGGGATCCTATTTTTTCCCTTCTACTGCATTAGAACATAACCAGCAACTACCATATTAGAAGTAATAAACAAGTCTGGAGAACTGTTCCACTTCTTCTATGTAAGATCTTACTAACATGTGTCAAGATTTGAATCACTGGAATAAAGGTGGTTGTGAAATGATGAAAGGGAGTGTGAGAAAAGAGGGAAGAGAGAGGAAATAGCAGGAACTGTCAGAGATGACAACAGTACTACTAAAAACACCACAAGGAAACAATAATTTGAAATTAAAAATGTATAAATTCACTATTTTTCTACCATCCCTTTGGTACACCCAATTGAGAAACAATCACAGGGTGCCAGAGAGTATGCTAGTTGTAGGTTAATGACCTAGTTGATAAAAAAGAGAAGGCATTACATGCATGACTGAGGCTGCTTGCCCTGGATTGGTAAGAGAAATCATGTCCTGTCCAGCACCAATATTGTCAGCAAATACATGGTCGGGTATGAGAAAGAGAGAGACAGAGAGAGAGAGAAGAATGGTTCATGTCCTATGTACAAAAGCTTATCTGAAGAAAGGAAGGTGAGGAAGATTGGGTTCATGTGAGTGGCCTGCACAGCCAAACATCTAAGGCCATAGTGACAGCCAGTCCTAGACTGCTGCCAAGGTCTCTCTCTGGGTTGATAATCCTACCACAACCAGAGTCTGTGATGATGTCCTTAGTCCATATTGCAATCAATCTTCATAGGGATGCTGGTGTTCTGAACCACCACCTATGCTCAGGTTTGGGTCAGAGGGGTGTGTTGCTGCTGGGGCCATGATGATCTGACTGGCCTGATAAACCACAAAGAGCCAAGATATCATCTAGGTCAAGCTACTACTGAGGACTATGTCTGAGTCCATGACCCTAACTCAGCTATGGTCTGTGTTGATGTACATGGCTTCTATTATAACCAAAGGCAGTACAGATATCTGGGATCTGGGTTGCCACCTGGGGCCATATTGGAGTCCAGTGACCATGCTGCTGCTTGTGCCCTGCCTAGCATGGACTTGTACTGCCACCTGAGCCCTTGATGACATTCAGTCCCAGGTTACCACTGATGCCCATGTCTCAGTTCGTGTTCCTGCTGCAGCTGGTGTCTGTGTTGATGTTTGTTGTCTGTGTTACAACAGGGGCCCTCACAAACCATGCATTGAAATATGATTGGTCCTGCAGAGCTGGCACTTACTGTTATCTGAGAGATGATCACTCCCAACACCAACCCTGGGATAACACACCCAATGACCACAGTCGAGAGAGCTGAGCCTGCCCCTCAGAGGAGAGTGCTCCCCCTATCCTTCTTGCACTTGGAAGGACCTGCCCTGATTCTCACAATAGCACTGAGATAGTTGGCTTTACCTATTGTTTTAGATGGTATGTTCTCAGATGCTTGGTCTGACCAGATTAGGTACCACACAGCCACACATCCTGGGATTAGAGTAGCCAATCTGGAACATATATCCCACCTATGAACTGCTCAAGCTTATGAAAGGACTGGTTCTATGGAACCATCACTTCAAGACCTCCATGACTCAGTGCATCAGGAGTACATCCAGGAGGAGTTTTAGTGAGGGTCCACTATTGATAGTGTACCAGAGCTAGAGGTCTTGAACCTGACGAATGACACATTAAACAATGAACATTTGCAAATAAAGCTGTGTGGACAAAAGGATATACTGTGATACATAGCAGCTCCCAATGCCTCTAAGACAAATAATGAGGCAATGGCAAGGCAAAAAAGATGGAGAAGAGAAGTTCGGGTGTTTTGTGCTGTTTGATTGTTTTTTTTAATTTGTTTTTTAAATTAATATTATTTATTGTTTTTATTTTATTTTTGCTACTTCATAAGTTTTTCTTGGGAGCTATGAATGGGATTAGGGTGCTTGATGTGAAATTCTAATGGGTGCTACTCTTACTTGTAAAGTGACAGAGTGAAAATAGAGAATTTCTATGCTGAGAACTAGGAAATTGAGTTGCAATTGATACATACTCTGAAAGGGAAATGGGAAGAATACTTTGAGCATTTATTTTAGGAGGTATATATATGGACATCTTAGAAGCAAATACATTTGATAATATGATATAAGTTGTGAAAATCTTAAAACCATAGAGCTCATTTCTAGTTCACCCAACCAGAAAACAAACAAACAAACAAAAAAAAAAAAACATGGCTAAGAAAAGGATGATTCCTCTCTTAACCGACTATAATAAATTTTCTTATTGCTTTATACATTCTTGTGTAGTCATCTTTATATTTTTACTAATGCTAACATACTCTGAAATCTGTAAAAGAAGAGAAGCATGTCCACATTGTTTTCTGCTGTAACTTTAATGCTTTTACGGTAGCTAGCATACTGCCACATGATCATATATTTGTATACTTGGTTCCTTGTACCAAGTATTTCTCTGTATTGTCAGATAGATCCCAAATAATGACATGGTGACTTATATTAAGCATGAATGTCCAGACTTTAGCTTAGGCTTGTCTCAAGTAACCCTTATAGCTTAAGTTAACCCATTTATATTAATCTACATTCTGCCAAGTGGCATTAACTTTCTTCGATGTTGCAACCCCTGTTTCCTTCTAGTCTGGCTATCAATACCACCTTTCTTCTTCCCAGTGTCCTCTCTTTCCTCAGGACTCCCACCTAACCTCTTCTAGCCTAGTTATTTGCTGTTCAGGTCTTTAATAAATTAAACAGAAAACACTTTGGCAAAGACATTTATTCACAGTGTAAACAAATATCCTGCAACATTCTGGTTGGTAGAACTGCTTAGGAAGGATTAGGAGATATGTTTCTCTTTCTCTCACTCTCTCTTTCTCTGCCTCATAGTTGTAGATCAAGATGTGTTCTTAGCTGTTCCTTGCCTTTGTCTTCATGGACTCTGACCCTGTGAAGCCAGTACTCACATTAAATCCTTTATCTTATAAGTTGTTTTGGCAGTGATGTTTTATCACAGCAATAGAAAAAACATCTGTGGAAATGTCTACAATAGAGAAAATAGAAAGTATAAAGAAAGAAGTCACTCTATTTTTTCATGTCATATGCTTTCTTTTAATATTTTAGTACCTATTCCAAGAATATGACACAGATCCTTTTAATCATTCCATTAGGCACTCAAACTAGACTCAACATTCCAAAATATTAAGCAAGTTCTGCTTTCTGTTCACCCAGTTGTTGCGACTGAAAAAGTTTCTCTGAGATAATGTTTGCACTTTATCAATGGACTTCTTCATATGCTTCCAAGTGCCATGAACTCTTAAATGAATATTATACACTATATACCTTAAATATTAGATGTTTTGTCTTTGTTTACAGTCATAAAGATATTCCAAACCTTTTACTTTGAGACTGAGAAATATTTGTGTATATAGAACATAAATATTTAAAAGGAATATTTGAAATAAATAGCTATTTCCCTGAAATTTTAGCAACACTCATCCAATCTAGAAATTGAATGACATTAACTTTCTATCTCTTAGTCAAAGGAAGTATTGGTTTATTCCCATGGAGCTTATCTGAAAAAAATTGTAAATGATACTTTTTCTCCTGTTATTAAAATTAAAATATGCTCATTTCTAGAAGACAATTCAAGTATCTCATACTATGAATAGAAGCATACAAAAATTGAAAGTTTTATTAACTCTTTGTCAGACCTGATGGGGAAACTCCTTCAGCCAATGGCCTTTGAGAGGCTAAACCAGGTTGGGTGTGGATTTTGGTACCAAAAAGTATGAACCTGCTTCTCTCTCTCTCTCTCTCTCTCTCTCTCTCTCTCTCTCTCTCTCTCT
>LOEQ01011077.1:6642-32691 GCA_001685075.1 Bramus lutescens
GGGAGCCTAGTCTGTTTGGATGCTCACCTTCCTAGACCTCGATGGATGGGAGAGAATCATGGTCTTCCCACAGGGAGGGAACCCTGGACTGGAAATGGAGGGGGAGGTGGTTGGGGGAGAGGGAGGGAATTGGGAGGGGGTAGGAGTTGGAAATTTTTAATAATAATAATAATAATATAAAAAAGAAATGCACCTCAACCTGAAAGACAGACACTACCTCAGAGTAAAGTTTTGAGGAAAGGTTTCACAATAAAATGGACTTATAAAACAAGTAGTTGTACCTAACTTAATATCTAACAAAATTGATTTCAAACTGCAATTGTTCAGAAGATATGGAGAAGGCCACTTTATACTCACAAAAGAAATAATTAATGAAGATGCAGTCTCAATCATGGATATCTTTGCCCCAATACAAGAGCACCTACATATGTAAAAGAAATATTACTAAAACTTAAATTACACATTAAACCCCACAAACTAATAGTAGGAGGCTTCAACACTCCACTCTCACCAATAAACAAGTCAATCAAAAGAAACTTAATAGAGAAATAAGAGCATAGACAAATGTAGTGAATCAAATGGATTTAACAGACATATATAGAACATTCCATTCAAACACAAAAGAATATGCCTTCTTCACTACACCTCATGGAATCTTCTCTAAATATGTTCACATATGCAGTAACAAAGCAAACCTTTACATATTCAAAAAAATTGGAATAACCTCCTGTGACATATTGGATTACCATGGATTAAAGTTAGAATTTAACAGCAGTACTACTCTCAGAAAACCTACAAACTCATGAAAATTGAACAGTGAGCAACTGAACCACCCTTGTTCAAGGAAGAAATTAAGAAAAATTAGAGACTTCCTTTAGTCAAAGAAAATGAAGGCACAATATAACAATATAACAAAACTTATGGTACACTATAAAAGAGGTGGGTTAGGCGGAGAAAAGGAGGGGAGAGTAAGAGGGTAAAGGAGAACTTGAGGAAATGGGATGGTCAAGATGTAGGCGGGACAGAGAACAGAGTAAGGAGAAAGATATCTTGATTGAGGGAGCCATTGTAGGGGTAGCAGCAACCTAACTCTAGAGAAATTCTCAGGAAAGCAAAAGGATAACCCCACCTAGGACCCTGGGCAATAGAGGAGAAGGGGATCCATCTTGACTTGCCCTGTAGTCAGACTGATGATTGTCTTAAATATCACTTTAGAGCCTTCATCTAGCAACTGATGGAGACAGAGAAAGAGACCCAAATTGGAGCACTGGACTAAGCTTCCAAAGTTCCATTGACGAGTAGAAGGAATGAGGATATGAGCAAGGAGGTCAAGACCATGATGGGTTCACCCACTGAAACAGTATGCCTGAGCTAATGGGAGCTCACAAACTCCACTGGGGCTAGAAAGGAACAAGCACAGGAACAAACTAGTTCCTCTGAATGTGGCTGACTGTTGCATGGCTGGGGCAGACTGAGCGACCACTAGTAGTCGTATCAGAATTTTCCCTAATGTATGTACTGGCTTTTTGTGATTCTCTTCTCTTTGCATGTTTACCTCACTCAGCCTAGATATAGTAATGAGGGCCTTGGACCTTTCACAAGGCAATGTGACTCACCCTCTCTGAGGATTAGATGGGGTTGGGGTTGGAAGGTGTGTGGAGGAAATTGGATGAGGGAGGGACTGGGAACTTGGATTGGTATATTTTTTTTTAAAAAATTAACAAATAAAAAAAGAGAGATTAATGAGCAGTGATTGCTAATTACTGTCATTTTTTCATTGGTAATGGTTATCTGTTTCCCTCCTTTTGGGTTTGCTGGTGTCTGGCTATCTGTTGCCTGCATTTTTGTAGGTTTATTTAGCTTCCTTTGCTTGGAGTTTTCCTTCTAGTATTTTTCATAGGGCTGGATTTGTGGAAATGTAATGTTTAAATCTGATTTTGTCATGGAATTTCTTGTTTGCTCCATTGATAGTGATTGAAAGCTTTGCTGGGCATACTAGTCTACACGTGTATCCATGATCTCTTGGTGTCTGCAGCACATCTGTCCAGGACCTTCTTGTTTTCATGGTTTCCATGAGAACTGTGATAGGTATAATTCTGATAGGTCTGTCTTAAATGTTACTTTCTTTCCTTTGAAACTCTTAATATTCTTTCTTTATTCTGTATATTTTCTGTGTTGATTATTATAAGGCAAAGGGACATTTTTAGTTTTGGTTCAGTCTATCTGATGTTATATAATCTTCTTGTACCTTCATAGTGCTATCCTTCTTTAGATTGGGAAAGTTTTCTTATATGATTTTGCTGAATCTATTTTCTGTGCCTTTGAGTTGTAGTTCTCCTTCTTCTGTCCCTATTATTCTAATTTTCAATCTTTCATTGGTGTCCCAGAATTTCTGGAGGTTTTGTTTTAAAAAAAATGTGTTTTTATTCAACATTTTTCTTTGTTCAATGAATCTATTTCATCTATTCTTTTCAAAGCTTGAATTTCTCCTCCCATCTCTTATTCTCTGTTGGTTATGCTTGCATCTGAAGTTGCTGTTCATTTACCCAGATTTTACACTTCCAGAATTCCCTCAGTTTGTGTTTTTTTATTGCTCTATTTCAATTTTCATATCTTGAGCTGTTTGAACTGCTTGCATCACCTGTTTGATTGCTCTTTTTTCTTAATTGTACTGGGTTTCTTTAAGAGATTTAAAGATTTTTCTCCAATTTTTGTTTGTCTTTTCTTCCATTTCTTTAAGGGAATTTTTCATTTTCTCTCTAATGTTCTCCATCATCCTCATAAAGTTACATTTATATTAATTTTTATATGTTTCTTCTGGGTTAGGATGATCCAGTCTTCTTGTTGTATAACCACTGGTTTCTGGTAGTTTTGTGGGCAGAGTAGAACTTGTAGCTTACAAGGTCTGATTGATTGGGTGAGGCTTTTGGAGAATCCTACCTGCAGTAAGCTTCCCTGTTGGCTGACTAGAGAAGCTGATGCAGACGGAGAGTAGCTCGGGGTTTTTTCCCAGACACTGAGGTACTAAAGAGTCGGGTATCCAGCTGGATGGGAGATCTTTGACCTCTTGGTCCACTTTGTGTAGTTGCAGCCTATACTTCAGAGTGTCTCTCACAAATTCATTTCTTCTTGTCATCCTTTTACCATATAAAACAAATTATTTGATGGGAAAGAATCAGGGCTAACAAAACCTGAGGTTTTAATATTGTCTTCATGTATGTTAAAAATATTACACACTACAAAAATTAAATATTTCCATATGTGCTACTAGTATTGTAATTTATGCAATGATTCTCCTAAAACAACCCTCTAGTTCCCATACAATACTGCTGAATTTTTTATGATAAATTTTATTCTAGAACTCTATCGGGGATAATCCTGAGGTGTTTCACATACATGGCATCTGTGTAATCTGTTAGTATCTTAAATCCTTACAGCAAATCTGTCCCAATTACAGAAACAATCTTGATAATGTTTCATTAAACCTGATATGTTGTTTGTAATTCAGTATTTATTTTCTTTAATATTGATTTTATTTCTGGAGACCATATAAGTTATTAGTCATTGCATTTCCTTATATGAGCTTTGACTATGACAATTTCTCAGACTTCCTTTGATAATTATAAAAAATCTTAGAGAGCTACATTGTACAATGCTTATCAATTCAGAAGTGACAGATGCATTTCAGCTAATTAGACTTATGTCATGGTCATGTAGTTATAAGCCATTCTTAACATATGACTGAAAGATGAAAATAAATAGAAGGTGAATTTCTTCATCACTTGGCTTATAAGGGATGATGTTAAAATTGATTACTTGAGAAGCATTATGTATGAGCTTTCTGTGTTCTAAATGATAATTTTTTCCCTTGCTATTCTATCTACGTCGAAGGAAGGTATTTTGTGTCACTGACACTCTAAGAGGACTGAATGTTGTGCTCAGTGTTCTAATGAATATTGTATTAGCATTAATAGTGGGAAAGTGTTTGTCATGGAAGTTTTCAGCAATTAACTTATCTCCCATTTATATATCTTCTTATTTTTTGTATGTGCATCTGTATCTCATTGCAAACTCATGTGCATGGGCATATATGTGTAAGGCAGAAATGTGAGTCTGAGGTCAGCCTAGCCTACATAGGTATACGAAGGCTAGCAATGACTACATATTGAGAACCCATCTAAAAAAATCAAACAACAAACAAATTACATCCTTCTCTTGTCTACTAGCTACATGATGTCAAATATGTAAAATGTAAATATTTCTTTTTAAAAATATTGCTTATTCTATTGGTGATTGATAAAAGATTCTATGCTCTTGATGCCAACTATTTTAGCATTGAAAGAGTTACATTGTTTCCAGAAGCATTCTTCTTCTAGAGCAAGGAAATACATATATACATACAAGAATATGTCTATATATACTTAAATATCCATATATATTGACATAGACATATGTCACCAAGGTTTCTGTTGTTATAAATAGGGAGTATCAAATAATAAAAGAAAAATGTTTGGGGTGTAACAAACTTGTAGAACAGAGTTAGTTCACAGTTGTGGGTAAATCTATTCAAATTGTATTCTATTTGCTGACAGTAAACTTTTATAAGTTAACAATAACATTCTTATTCTGTTCATTTGTTCCATAATTTCTGCCTGGTATTATTCATATATCCTCTTCTTCACTTTTTACATATGATATGCAACATTAATTCTTGGAGAATTGCCCACTTTATTTCTATATATAATCTCACTTTATCTCTTACACTCTACTTTCTGAACTATTCTTTATTTGGATTTTACATAGCTAATGGTACTTTCTTCATATTAATATATCCAGGGCATTTTGACTATGTCTTTGAAATTAATTGGTGAATCATTTATTTTGTGTGTTTATGTAAATACATGAAATAATGAGTTATAAATTTTTGAATTCAACAGTGTTTAGACTATTATTAAAGTCCCTTTTTCTGCCTTCAGTGTTGCATTTAAGCATATCATATGATCCTAATTTAGGTTTGGAAAGTTGGTGGTCATTATTCCTTGTTCCATTGTCTGTTTGCCATTTTGGTTTGGAAAGTTTTCATTATTTTTACTCATAGTTTCTTTCATTTACTTGACTGAAATTTAGTGTATTAGAGCATTTTATTATATTGGATAGTTTTTGTGATTTTTCATATTTCCATTTGATTATTCCATATGTTTTCCAATTTACTCTCTTGAGACATAATTTATGTGTTTGTCTATTGTCTTTTTATAAATCTTAAATATATTCATTATCACAAATTTGAATTTTCTCTCCATGTTTTTGGATGACACTTCAAAATTTTGAAACTGCAAAAAAAGGTGACTTTTAAAAGACAATACACGACACACTGGGATACTGTTGCCCAAAAGAGTAGCTTTTCTCAATGACACCAGTCTATAGATACAAAATTTGTTGTCTAGGACTACCCTTTTTTGACATTTTGAGACTCCTTTTATTTATTAATTAACAATTTGGTGTATCATATAGTTTCAACTTTAAGTTTATTTAAGGCATGATTTTATGTTAATAATGAGGTAAGTTAAGATTCCTTTCATTATTTTCAGGCAGTTAAAAGACTATTGTTAATTCTCCAAATGGGATTGAGGAAATGACTTCATCAATAAAGTGCTTGCTACAAAATCATGAGTATCTGAATTTGGTCTCCAGGCACCCATATAAAAGCAGAGTACAGCAGATTCACACAAAACAATCACAGCTCTGCGTAGGCAGAGATCCTTTGGATTCACTAGCTAGGCAACCCAGCCAAAAGGATGACTGAGATACTTTTGTCTTCAAATTAAGGAGAAAGACATGAAAGTTGTGCCTCCTGTCTTCACATATATGCATGAACACACACACACACACACACCTACACACACATACACACACAACACACATCTTTTCCCAAAAAGAGATCTTCTCAGGGTCTATCATTTATCAAATGTCTTCTGTATTTCAAGCTTCTGTACATAGAGACTTAGTGTTTACTGTCTGCTATTACTATGCCAGAGCTCTGTGTGCTGTTAAAATGTAAACCGGGTGAATCAACTTATGCTTTTTCCAGATTTATGCAATATTTTAATAGAAATATAACTGGTTTGGGACATTCATAAGTTTATCTCCTTAACCAACTCTGCCAAGTCATGGGAAATCATTTGGTGAAGTGTTTTTCGTGAAAGGTGTGCCCAGTTTACCATGAAATCTCTGCCAGAGTGGTGTTTTCTGACTTTTGTACTGAGAACTGAGTGGTGAACAGCAGGAAATCTATGAAGTAGCCAACAAGAGTTCACTCAGTTTTTTTTTCTCTCTTTGGCACTAACGTACATCCCACCACCATTTACTCATAATGTTTCCAAGAATTTAGGTAAACAGTTGTCATGTGTGTTTCTCTTGATTTTCTTGTATTTCCAGGTTTTTAAGTATATATGAGAGTACAAGAAAAGTCATTGGTTTTCAAGTTGCCTAGATTCGTCATGTAAAAAGGGGTTAGATGCATGCTCTGATTGTTATTTGATGTAGCTCAAAACAGAAGTCTTTAGACTACTAACATAAGTTAATTATTTGATGTAATTTATTTATATATGAAACTTAATAAATGTAAGACCAATATTGGTAGCTGTATATGATGGATCACACACGTAGTTCCTGTTTTCAGAGTCTGGGGCAAAGCCAGGACTCATTTAATCTGTTGTGCATTTATGCCAGTACTTAACTGTCTATTCCTTATGAACAAGAAATAAAGTCTCATTTTTTGAACTTTTATTTTTGTAATACAAATAGTAGAATAAATTTCTTTACCTATTGACACTCACTAATCCAAAACATCATGCTAAAAATCCAATTTAGGAAGGAAAGGGTTCATTTGGCATATCACTTTTCATCTTCAAAGGAAGTCAGTACGGTAATTCAAACAGGTACCTGGAGGTAGGAACTGATGCAGTGGCCATGGAGGGAAGCTTCTTACTAGCTTGGTCCCCAAGACTTGTTCTACTTGATTTCTGAAAACACCTTGGGTCATCAGAACAGGGATAGCACCACCTAAAATGAGATGGCCCCACTCCCATCCATCACTAATTCATAAAAAAATGCCTTTCATGCTTGCTTGTAACCTGATCGTCTAGCAGCATTGAGTTAAATTGAGATTCCGTCCTCTCAGATGACGTTAACTTGTCTCAAGTTGACTAAAACTACTCTATACAAATATTATATATCTCTAAAGGTTCATGTATTCCAGGATTGTATTGTTTCTCATATGATAGAACCTTTGAAATGTGATTTGTCTGTGAGGATGCTACCTACTATCTTACTAATGATATTATTTTCCCACCATTTTGTATTTGGGCACAACATATTGTAATGTTGATCCCAATACCGTCTCTTCTCCCTCTCTGGCTGACTCTGTGTTTTTCCCCAGTAGCCTCCTCCTACCTTCATTTCAAATATATTTGCATGTATGTATCCATGTAGATTTTTTTAAGTGGTCACTGGTCATGTCATAGTCAAAAGACACAATTATCACAGAACTTGTTCTTATGTTTCATTATTTAGTGTTTCTACATCTTCTTCCAACAGATCCCCTAGATCTCAGAGTGGGTATGACAGATTATTCATGTCTTTAAAGTCCATGAAATACTACTCTAAAAGTAAGATCATGGGTATTAATTACATTTTCAGAAAATAATATGAAGAAAGATTAGTAATTGTAATTATGTACTTCTCACTTTAATGTAGTCTTGGTGGAAAGCAGCACATACACAGACACACACATGCACATGCAAAAATTCCACTTCCACTCATGTACTCACACAGGTAAATATATGCTCATGTGAAGGTGAAGCCATGGAATCATCGCCGGAGACAGACACACTGAAACTTTGATGGAGTCTAGGCGGCCAGGAAACAAACAAGTGGAGGGTGAAAGGAAAACAAACAAGCAGCTTCCTACAACAAATTGTTGCTCCAACATTGTTGATTATATCCACATTAAACCTGAGAATGTTTGGAAGGGAACTCCAGACACAAAAAAAAAGTTTAGCCACGTTTTTTTCAGCTTGTGGCTTGCCACGGGTCCCTTAAAAGAGGTCTTCCTGATTCAGAAGTAGCAAACAACAACAACAACAAAGTGCTGTTTCAAAATGGCACCTTCCTAATTTGCTGGAACTAATGACTCTGGTTCTTTTGGGAGGTCCAACTGTAAACAGAGTGCTACAATTTGCTTAATAACAACATAGACTGGACGTGTGCCTAAAAGTAGGACTGTGAAAATGGCTGGTGCATTAAACAGACCTCCACCCTACCCTGTTGGACTGGGCAGAACCAAAAGGCAAAGCAGCCTTAGAAGCACTTAGCATTTTAAGAAATGCTCCTGAACAGGAAAGAATTACAGATATGCAATAAGGACAGATTCAAACATAAAAGACCTCTATATGAGACAGAGTGTGTTTAAAAAATGTACATAAGTGAGAGAGAGAGAGAGAGAGGATAAAAATAAAGTGTATAGAGAGTCATAAAAGGAAGTAAATAGTTTAGAAAAAAAGTTTTTAAAGAGACAGAGTACAGATCGTCATAGATTAAAGGAGTAAAGATAATGAAATAAATATTAAAAAGTCTTTGAGCAAAAACAAATAGCTACATAAAATGAAATATAAACAGAGAGTCTGTATTATGCATATTATTGTCTTTTCCTTGAATTTTTTTTGACTGTGAAGGAGCTAAGTAACCCAAATATATACTTTAAAGGTATCTTGACTTCAGAATTTGAGTCTAAGAATATGTTGTTTTGAAAAAGAGGTTCTTCTTTGGTTTCCACAGAGGATGAGAACCTGCAGATTCCTTCCAGATTAATGTGGTTTGATGGACCAGAACCCCCTGAGAGGTCCCTTTAACACCTCTCAAAATATTACTTTGTTCAATAAACAGCAGGAAGTAGTTTGGAGAAGAAATATGCCTATATTCCCAAATATTGTTCATAAATGTTTCTTTTCATTTAAAAGGGGATATATTATAGAGATTTGCATTGGTATAAATCTTGGTTTATTGATACAAATTTAAGGTCAATTTTTATACTGAGTATATGTATTTCTGCTTTTGATTAAGGTATTGTGTTTGTGCAAGTCGTTAAAATGTAATGTATAATTAAGAAATATAGGTTAATAGAGAGTCATCTATAATATTCAAGTTTGTAGTCATGTTAGTTAGGTTTTCTAGATGTAGTGAGATATATTTCAGTTGAATAGGTATTCTTCAAATCTTTCAGAGAACTTCAGTATACAGCATTTAAAATTTAAGTTTAAAACTTAGAACTCTTTTCATAACAATGAGACATATCTGCTCCTGGTGGCACCAATTACTTCAAGAGGTAAATGGGCATTGAAGAGGCACTTTATGGAGTTTGCTAGCCATTTGAACAACAAACTGCTCCTGCCTGGACTGCTTGATGTTATGCTGTGTGAGCTGGACATGTGGGACCCACAGAGAAAAAGTGACTGATAAACTGCCAATATAGGCAGAACTGTCTTTGAAATTTCCTGTTATGTGGAAAAGTCTGCTAGATATTATGGTTCTGTAGGCTGAAGACAGATGCAACAATAGTACAGAAGAACTTTGGGTGACTGTCCAGGCAGTGAGATGTCTGTCAGTTCTAGATATTTGGGAGTTCCTTACAATTCCCTTCCTTTTTTACTTAGGTAATAGCGTATCCTTCTGGAGACTTTGATAGAGTTAAAGAATATCGCTATAGTTTTTCTTTGTTATCATGAAAGATAAAGTAGATATAAATATTGTAAATACTGTAACTTTAATTCTTACTTGATACCTGTTTTATTATATGTAATTTTACTATGTTAAAGTTAAACCCTTCATTTTTATTTAAACAGAAAAGGGGAGGTGATGTGGGATTCCCCCTCTCTATGCTGTAAATACTCTTGGTTAATAAAGGACTGCTTTGGACCTATAGTAGGGCAGAATGTAGCTAGGCGGGGAAAACTAATCTGAGTGCTTTGAGGAAGAAGGAAAAGTGAAGGAGAAGCCATGGAGCTGTCACCGGAGACAACTTGCTGAAACTTTGCTGGAGTGAGGGCGGCTGGGAAACAAACAAGCGGCTTTCTATAACACTTGCGATCTGCATTCAATTTCCCTATCAAAACACCTAGTAACAAAGTAGAAATTACAGTGAAGAGAAAATAGGAAATCACTCCTATTATTAGGTGCCATAATGTTTTAGAATTCAAATATAAGCAGTTATTTAAAAGTTTGGCATATATGTGTGTGTGTGTGTGTGTGTGTGTATATACACATACACATATTCATACATATGCATATACATATACATATACATACATATTTGGTTTTTTGAGGCAGGCTTTCTCTGTAGTTTTGCTGCATGTCCTGGAACTAACTTTTGTAGACCAAACTGGTCTCAAACTCATTAAGATCTGTGTGGCTCTGCCTCCGGAGTGCTGGGATTAAAGGCACATGCCACCAACACCCAGTGAAAGGTTTTATATTTTTATAACCGACTATGTTTATGTATAATATGCATACACATTCACAATTTAAAATAAATCAGAATATTAAGCACATATAATTATATTTTTCCAGTCTGATTAAAGGGTAACTATGAGATCTGTTAAGGAAATATTTCAAGTCAAAATATTTTACTGCAAAGAAATAAAGCAATTGGAAGTGTCACACTGTTAAAATTGAACTCTAAATGTAAGTATTTGCTGAAAATTAAAACAACGTAAGTGAGAATTAAGAAATATGTGTACTCTTGAGAAAATGTCTGAGATTCTGGAGGCAATTCCAAAATGCTTAAGAGTGTAGAGTGTTCTTTTCTCCTCTTTTTAAGCCATTATAGGAAGATAAGATTGGTACTTCAGAAATCTACAATTTTAAGGCCCAACTTATTATGAGCTATAGCTCACAAAGCTGGGAACCTGGATCATACTGCACAGTCTGCAGGCATCCACTCAGCAGGTTGTAGAGTCTCCTTTCCGGGTGCCTCTACTGATCTAAACCTCTTCTCAGCAGGGCCAATGGTTTCTGTTTCTTCCAGGAATCTGGTCTGATTTGGAGCTTCCTTTCAACCTCTCGTTATCTAAGAAAAGATTTGACAAGTTGGCTTCACTAGTGTCAGAGAAACTCTCATTGTTATTACTTACTTTGGAAGGGAGAAGCTTAGTGGATCTTGTCAGTTTTAGTGACTTCCAGAACCTCTTTAGAATAGTTTACCTTCCTGCTTAAGGAGCTCCTTTGTGGGAAGAAAAGTTTCAATCTCAGACTAAACTGTCATACAATACTATGGCCAGACAAAAAGAACTTTTCTTTAAAAAAAATCAAGTATTCAAACAAAAAAATGTAGTATCAGTTGTTTCTTTAGTTAACACAAGATTTATCATCTTTTAACGAGAATTTTATGACTTGAATCAGTTTTGTTGACTTACTGAGTAAATGGAAAGGAATCAAACATTCTATAGAGTTGACATCTTGTTTACTTTTCTATGCCTATGTTCAAGAACTGGAAACCCCATTGTTTCCTCTTTTTACATAACTGACTGCACTTTATATTCACATAAAAGAGTGATCATGCAGAATTCATCATTTTATGTCACTACTTTTTCATATCTGTTTACATATGAACAAACATTTATGTTTATTCCACATCTTGGCTATTGTGATTCTTTTTGTTCCAGAAAGCTGTTGTACTTGAGTTCACATACAAAGAAACCATTACTTTTTGCTGTTTATTTGCTGGCTTTAAGAAAGAAAGTTCATCACAAGTGATGTTTGGTAAAAATTTTGGAACTCGGAGATCATTGGTTCTTTTGGAGAAGCATATGTTAAGATTAATAGCCTTCTTTAATTTCCATGTGAGTTTTGCCTAATATAGCTTATATTTCCTAAGAGAATGTGCTTAAATCATCAGGGTAATATGATCGTTTCAAAATCCACAAACTTAAGTGGGTCACTAATAACCTGACTTCCTGCTTTGTATTTACTGAGAAAGCCGAGACATGCTATAATGGAAATGAAGTTTGCAAAATCTCAAATCCTAAGCCTTCAATGACAAGAATTCTACAAAATGAGACATTTCTCAACACTTACTGTTTTATTTTAAATATTTATCATATTTTCTGAATAGAACCCTTTCAGAAAATTACCAGTGAATCAAAATATATTTGCTAATTATGTGTTAAAATGAGATATGTGTTTTCATTGATTTATATTTTAATCCACAAAAATGTTCATCTTTTGATAATAAATTGTAGTATTACTCTAAGTATTCAAGTTCATGATCTCTTCTTCTATAATTATTAGTGTTCCAGAAATACACATGTACACACATATATATAAACTCTGAATCAATTTAATATTAATGCTTTGTGTGTGTGTGTGTATGTATGTGTGTGTGTATTTAGTATTGACTAATTGGGATTGGACAACCTAACATAGGGATCATTCCTGGAAATAATCTGATTCTCCCTCTTTCAGCATCATTGAAAACCATTCGCTTCTCAACTAGGGCCTACACTTCACATTTCTACCATACACCTTTTCTTTTCTATTGGTATGGTCATTTTTTAGGTTATATTTGGACAAATCTTGAGATTTCATGCGCCAAGCAGCCTTGTGATGTCTAAAAATAACTATCAAAAATCCTGGCCCTTTGTCTCTTATAATATCAATGCCTTTAATTTATGATGAACCTTGGGTCTTAGGTGCAGGGATTATGTTATAGATGTGTCAATTATGGCTGAGTGCTCATGGTCCTTTCTATTGAGCATAACTTAAGTCGAAAGAGACTTTTTTGTTGTTGACAAGATAAGCCTGTTACTATTGCACCATGTTGGTTATTTTTCTGGATGGTCATTGTTTTGTTTTTTAGGCTTTACTGGATAGTAATATTAATTAATTTTTCCCCTTGCAAGTTGTACAGCATCATAAAATATTATAATACATAGTTCACAAGAGGTAGGTTTCTTCTATGTCAGTTCCACCTCAATTTATACAATTTCTTTTACAATAGAGAGTTACCTTCAAGTTTTCATAATCTACCAGGAAAAATTACAATAGCCTGTATTCTTTGAGGAGTTTCTTGTATCTCGGTGAACAGAAATTCAAAGGGTAGGTTTTTGGGGGGTTTTGTTTGATAGTCAGTAATTCTAGTGGGGGAATATTAACTCTGTCACATAAATCAATTTAACTTCTGTGTGTTCATACAGATATAAAGTACTATCTTTATATATGGCTTTTCAAACATCATTAGTGTTACTTATTTCTCTTTCTCCCTGTACCTTTCTCTGTAGTATATTCCTTCCCTGCTAATCAGAAAACTTTTCTGTCCCTTGTTTTTATCCTTTCTCCTGTTATAGCACTTCTTCCCTATTATCCCTCTTTTGAGCTTCTCCTATCTCATCACTTGTTACATTCCTGAGTACTGTGACTACTTATTTTATAACAAATCAAAAGATCTTAAGCTAAGATGTGCACTTAAAAGGAGATATAAATCATTTATTTTCTGAGCCTGTATTAACCCACTCAATATATTTTCCAGTTTCAAAGATTTACCTGACATCTTAGCAATTTCATTTTTTTACAACCATATAGAACTTCCTTATGTATTTTTATCACATTTTCATTATCCATTCATCAATTGAAGGAAGCTTAATTAGGGACATAATATACCCAATGAGTTTACAGTTAGTTAATATAGTAGATTTATTTTTAGTTTTTGTTTTTTGTGACATATTAATAAAGATTTTTATAATGCACTACATCATTTTATAAAATCAGACAGCAAACAGTAATTATACAAAATTAAACTGGAATAAATATTGTGAATACAATATAAAGAGTTAAATGTTCAAAAAGACTAATTGTTTTCAACATCTATTCTTCAATTTTTTTACCCTCATATATAAGTTTTCATAACAAACAAGAAAAACTATAATGTCTTTTCAGTATGACTTAGAAAAAATAAATTGAAATTGTGTGCATTTGTATAAATTTACATATTAAGTACTATAAAATAAATGTTATTAATGTACCAATAATTTAAATAAAATTTAAGCAAACTTATTAAGAATAGGAGCATCTATAAAACACAATTTCCAGCTTTATTTAACTAATATTTAACAGCTATTATTTAGAAAAAATAGATACAAAGTAATTATATACACAGATTAAAAATATCAAATTAATTATCTAAATTAGTTCCTATAATAATGTCTTTAAGTTATGGTTTTATATGCTCATCACTATAAAACTAAATTGTATATTATATTTACAGAAGTGTGTGGGTGCAACATTATCTGATATTTTGGGCTAATATTGATTATTTTACTCATTTTTATTAAAAGCTAACAGAAATATAAAATGTGCAAATATATGTAGATATCTTAATGAGTTTGCATGTGTGAGAATGTATAGCATTACTAAAAATAATAATTCATCAAAGCAAGATAAAGTTAAAAGTTAGATGCAACATCGCCATTCATGGTGTCATGGACCTCATTAGGAAGAGCTGCACACCAGAATGTTTCTCTGAATGTGAAAAGTTGATAAAAGTTGTAGTTTTATCCTTTGCCTCATCTGTATCAACTTCAATATTCCAAAACAAGAAATAAGCACAGCAACACATTCTGTAGGAAAAGCAGCAGATGTGACTTGACAATGAATTTGGAACAGATGTGGTGAGCTGTGTAGTTTACTTTCACATAGACAAATCTGGCTATAACTGTCATAATGTGGAAGTGCTTTCTCTGCAGAATTCACTTTGTCTCTTAAGTGTCAACCTTGTGTTTTATACTCTCTTGTAGTTTCTAAGAAAAATCACAGAGAACACTTCCAAATCTAAGGTCTTTTTAGTAATATTTACCATTAATTTAAATGAGATTAGTAGAAAGTGACTAAAAAGACAAACATTAACTTTACTATAATAAAATTTTCAACATTTTACTATTACAATGATAGAATATAAGAAATAAGATAAGGTGCCTTTCTCAGAACTGAAATGGAAAAGTGCTAAGAAAGCATTGATAGTGTTTACAGTACTACATAGAAGACGTGTTAAAAAAGACTTTCTTTATGTATGAATTTTCAAAGACATATTTTCTTCCTCAAAAAAAGGTCGGTATATTTGGCTTTTGGACATCTAGCTCTGTATCCCAAATTGTTGGAAAAGTTCAGACAGAATCTTGTGCTTTGGTTACATAACTGCATCTTTTGATGGAAAATTAATTAGAAAATATGCCCCATTTTATTTGGTCAAATTTCTACTGATATCACAGTCTCTGGGAAACAGTGATCAGTTCTGAAACCGTTCTTCTGTTACCTCTCCTACCAATCATTTATTTATTCTCCAGGCAGGTAGTACAGCTAGAAACAACACTGAATTGTTTTTCATCTCTTCTGTTGTTGTTGTTGTTGTTGTTGTTGTTGTTGTTGTTTTTAAGGATATAGTATGTAAGACTAAATCTCTTAAAAGCGTTGATGCTTTTCTATACTCAACAGGTGTGTGTGTGTGTGTGTGTGTGTGTGTGTGCTTCTGGAGGGATCAAATAGGTTACATACTGCTTGTCAGTCAATATTCTGGCAGTCCTCTCTGCTTTAGTATTCCTATATTCAAAAATACTTTCAAGTTGTTTTCCTGAGAACAGCTTCTCTAGACACTGTCAACAGGTAAGTAGGTAAAGGCAGCCTAAAATCTGGCCAGAGACTTCTCTGAGACTCATGATTATACGTTTTGCCTACTGAATTGCACAAAGGCATAATGTGGTAGAACAATCTCCTGAGATACGAAAATGTTTCCTTTCTGTGAATGAAGACAAAGCGCAGCGAATCCTGGCATCTTATAATTCACAACACAAAGAGATAAACTGTTTTCTGTTGACTGTGAATTTTTATCCAACCTGCTGTAAATTGGTAGCATTCCATTTGTCCACTTATATCATGAAGGTTGTAACCTGTGGTTTGGAGGAAGGGATAAGAATCTCATATTTGTATAACTTTTCTTTAGGAAAGGGAAACCAACACAGGAGTATACACACAGTGTTAGATGTTTAATCTAAACCTTCCTTGTAATTTAGGAGCAGGAATCTTCCTTACAATTTAGGAAATAAGTTTCCTCAACTATAATACAAGAACTGCATTAATAGTGCATAAAATAAAAAGAATAAAAATGTCAAAGAAATAAAAATACTACCCAGCTTCTCTAAAATTTTCAATAATATTAACATTTATTATTGAACACTAATTTATTTACTGTATGTGGGTCTAGGTGTTGGTGAGTAGGCATTAGTAGTGTCTCAGGATACATATGCAGATTAAATGGGAGCTGTCCTCCATCACATGGATCTTCGGAACAGAATTTAGTTCATCAGGCTAGGTAGTTTGTGACTTTATCTGAGACATATGAACCATCCCAATTATGATTTTTATGGTTATTAGCATTATTTTATGTTTTTGTTTTTATTTCTACCTATATCCTACAGAATTTTAGAAACTTTTGGACATCTACTTAATGATATCTAAAATTTGATAATTGTCCCAAAATTCTTGCCATGGGAAATTTTGCATTTCTACTACATTTGATAAACTCTCTCTGTCCTCAATTTTCCTACAAAGCAGGTAGGACATGTTCAATGTCCTTTAGACTCTTTATTTGTCTTTGAGAATTATACGTTTTATTGATATAACTTTTAAAAAACTCTTTTCTCATTTTCAACCCTGTTCCCACTCCCTCCCCTCCCCTTTCACCCACCCCATCCCCCACCCACTCCTCAGAGAGGGTAAGACTTTCAATGAAGGGTCAACAGAGTCTGGCACATCACTTTGGCGCAGGAGCCAAAGGCTTTGGATTCAAAGCCTTCCCCCCATATATCTAGGCAGAACAAGATATACCTCTAAGGGGGCTAGGCTACAAAAAGCCAGTTCAAGCAGTAGAAGTAGTTCCACTGTCAGTGGCCCAGCAGACTTCACGGGCCACATAACTGTCACCCATATTTAGAGGAACTTGTATGGGCCTGTGCTGCTTCCCTTATTGTCTGTCTGGAGTGAGTGAGCTTCCAATAGCTCAGGTCAAATGTTTCTGTAGGTAACTCCATCATGGTCTTTACCTTTTTGCTTATATTATTGGTCCACCCTCTCTTCAACTAGACTCTTGGAACTTGGTTCAGTGTTAACTGTGAATCTCTGTATCTATTCCATCAGTTGCTAGATGAATGTTCTATACTGACAATTAAAATTGTCATCAGTCTGATTACAAGGGAAGGCCCATTCAGGTACTCTTTCCACTATTGCTTAGGGCTTAGTGTGTGCCACAGTCATTGTTTCATATAATTTCTTAGATATCATGTAGAACAAGGTCCAAGTGAATCCAGAGTTAAGAGAATATGCCATAATTACTCTTGAATCTAATCTAGTACATTGAAATATAATATGTGAGTGACTGATCTTTGTATTTTACAAAGATGGTGAACATTTTAAACATAAAACTTTACACAATTTTACTTCCAATATAAGACAATATTAACTCTAAATTGTCAGGGTAGAAGAAAACATTGAAGTTAGAAAGTGAGTGCTAGGTAGAAGATACAAGATAAGACCCCAGTCACTTAAATTATACAGCCTTTTTGAATCTCTACTTGCTTATGTGAAAAATAAAAGTGCTAAAGATAATTTCCTCTACTTGTTCATGATATGCTCATCAGCACCTGTTCAATTGTTTTTCTTCCATTGTTATCAACCTGCAAGCTATTTTGTCATGTAACATGGATGCTGCATGACATTCTGACTTCTTAGTCTGTCATATGCTGCCCTTGCCTCCTTTTGTTCTTCTGACAAATAGCATTTTATTTCAATCATTTTATAACTTTTATCAACTATTTTTTGAGAATTCAGAGCCATTGATTAAGTTACAGAAGCTTTGGGTTAAAACAAGGTGGACAGGAACTGGGATTTGATCTATAACAAATACTGTCATTTGATACATTTGAATATCCAACCCCAAAAGATAAAAATTATAATAGTATTAGTTGGAAATTATCTCAATATATAGTTATGATATAATTTGATAATTAACTTATATCTATGGAACCATTCATATATCTATATTTATATTGATAAAAGAGAAATCAAATCATTGAAGAAAACTAAATTCATTCTCTATATCAGATTTTAGAACCTGCAAGTTGAGTATGCATGAATTAATCAATAATAAAGGAGCCATAATTTCAAATTAGATATGAGGGTCTAAGAAATTTTTTAAATATACATTCACCATGAATTTATTTTTATTTTTATTGATTTTTATTGAGCTCTAAATTTTTCTCTGCTCCCCTCCCTGTGTCTCCCCTCCTCTTCAACCCTCTCCCAAGGTCCTCATGCCCTCAATTTACTCAGGAGATCTTGTCTTTTTCTACTTCCCATGTAGATTAGATCTATGTAAGTCTCTCTTAGTGTCCTCATTTTTGTCTAAGTTTTCTGGGATCGTTATTTGTTGCCTAGTTTTCTTTGCTCTATGTTTAAAAACCATCTGTGAGTGAGTATATGTGATAATTGTCTTTCTGGGTCTATGTTACCTCACTCAAAATGATGTTTTCTAGCTCCATCAATTTTACTGCAAAATTCAAGATGTTGGGTTTTTTTTGCTGTTATATTTTTTCTCCATTTTGTGAATATACCACATTTTCCTTATCCATTCTTCAGTCGAGAAGCATTTAGATTGTTTCTAGATTAATCATGGATTTTGAAATCTATATTTTAGCTCTAGATATTAACCAAAACTTGAGAAATTACTTTATCTCTATCTTTCCAAATATCTATTTTCTTTCAACAAAATGAGTTTGCTGTATTTTTCTTCTTAGAATTAACTCTGTGGTTCCTTAATTTAATTTTTATTTACATTGATTGACAAAATACATTTACAGGAAAAAAATGTAGCATGCTGCAAATACATCATAGAGTTTTACACAGACAAAACATAATTTCAATGGTTGTTCAATACTGTTCAATAGGGATAGGTGTATTTTGTTTGTTTGTTTCTTTTTCTTATGATTTGTGTTTTCATATGCCTGATAGCTTGGCTATTCATGTGCTTCTTCTCTGATTTTCTTCAGCAATGGGTTTCTTTTTTTTGCTTTTTTTAGGGTTGAAATTAGTGTGTAGGAGTGTTATAATATTCTTATTATCATTTTAACAATTTCATTCATTACTCGTTATGTTATTTATACTTATAATCTGGAACTTTGGGTTATCATTTCATAAAAAATGTCTATGTTCTCTGATCAGTTGCTAGAGATCCAAATTAAACTTTAACATATAAGGAAATCTCATAATTATTTAGTGAGTGTGAGAATAGATGGATGATTGAATAAATATAAGGAAACAAATGACTGGTTTTAGTTCTATATCTGAGTCATTTTTTGAAATATTCATGTACATGTTTCATGAAGATTAAGGAAAAAGAAACACAAGTCAGATGTTTCATTGCAAGGCACATCATAGCTTAGATTAGAATTCCAATGACTGTTGGTTTAGAAAGATGATCCTTATTTTTTCTGGCTTTGATCCACATTTATTGGATAAATGATCTTTAACAACTAAGTCTCTTCATTTACAAATGAAAAACAATACCTACAAATTTTATTTTTGCTTAAATTATTGTTTTATCTTTAAAGACTATTTCAAATTTTAACACTTTTATTTATTTATCCATTATTTTACATTCTAGCTGCAGTTTCTCCTCCCTCCTTTCCTCCCTGCTTTACCCTTATTTCCCTCTTTTCCTACTCCCTTCCCAACCATCCCCCCTCCATCTCTGCAAAGAAAGGGCAGATCTCCCATATGTATCAACAAAACATGGCAAACCAAGTTGCAGCAAGACTAAGCACCTCCCAATGCATTTAGGCTGGTAAAGGCAATCAAACACAAGAAGTAGGGTCCCATAGACTTATAAAAAGATTTGTAGACAGCCCTTCTTCCTATTGCTAGAAGTACCACAAGAGGACCAACCTCTTGTGTAACAAACTGTAACAGACCCACAGAGTGTCACTCCCATGCAGGCTCCCTGGTTGTTGATTAAGTCTCTTTGAGCACCTATGAGCTCACTACAACTAATTCTGTGAGCCTTTCGTGGTGTTCTTGATCCCTCTGACTCCCATAATCCTCTCTCCTCATCTTCTACAGGATTCCCCAAACTCTGCCCAATGTTTGGCAATTGGTCTGTATCTATTTCAATCAGTTGCTGTATGATGCCTCTCTGATGATAACCAGATAAGACATAAATCTGGTCACAGATCATGACCAGATCAGGCTAAGAATCTGCTATTGCTAAGAATCTAAGCTGGGTTCTTTCTTGTAGATTTCTGGGAGATATCTTTGCATCAAGTTTTTACCTGAACACTAAATGCCCTCCCTGCCTTTCCAGTATTCTCCTTCAGTACGCTCCCCTCCGGCCCTGAAACCTGATTGTCCATGCTCCTACTCCAACTCACCCTCAGTCTACTCACAAAATATCTTATATTTCCACTTCCGAGGGAAATCTGGGAGTCCCTCCATGAATTCTCCCCATTACCTAGCCTCTATGGGACTGTGAATTGTAACATGCCTATCCTTCGTTTTATAGCTAATATTCATAAATGGGTGAGTATTTATCATGTTTGTCTCTCTCTGTCCGAGTTACCTCACTCAGGATGTTTTTCTTCTTATTCCAACAATTCGCCTTCAATTTTTTTGGTGTTAATGATTTTAAGAGCTGAATAGTTCTCCATTGTGCAAATGTCCCATATTTCTTTATACATTCTTTGGTCTGGGATACCTAGGTAGTTTCAAGGTTCTGAATATTATAGATAAAGCATCCATGAACATAGTTGAGCAAGGGTCCTTGAGGTAAGCATCTTTGCGGTATATATTCAAGAGTGGTATAGCTGGGTCTTGAGGTAGATTGAGTCCCATATTCTTAGAAACCCCAAGTAATTGCTCAATTTTGCACTCCCACAAGCAATGAAGAAGTGTTCCACTTACTCCACATTCTCTCTAACACGAGCTGTTGCTTGTGTTTTTAATCTTTGTCATTCTGACTGGGGTAAGATTGAATCTCAGAGTCATTTTGATTTGCATTTTGCTGTTGGCTATTGATGATGAACAATTCTTTAAGTATATCTTGATCATTTGAGATTTTTCTGTTGAGAAATGTATTTAAACCTATTCTCAATTTTAATTGGATTATTTGGTTTGTTGATATCTAGTTTCTTGAGCTCTTTATGTAGTTTGGAAATCAGCCTTCTGTCAGATATGGGGTGATATGATAGTATACATAAGCAACCTCAAAACTCTACCATGGAACTCCTAAGTCCTTTTTGTCAAGTGGTTCATTACAATATTAGCTCAAAAAAATCAGTAGGCCACCCATATACAAATGATAAATAGCCTGAGAAAGAAAGCAGAGAATCAATAGCCTATTCAATGGCATCAGATAATATATCTTGGAGTAACTCTAACGGAGCAAGTGAATGACCTGTTTGACAAGAACTTCATGCCTTTAAAGAAAGAAAAATAAGATAACTGAGTATAGAAAAATCTCCCATTCTAATGGATCTGTAAGATTAATACAGTAAAATGGCCATAACCAAATGCAATCTAGAGATTCAATGCAATCCTCATTAAAAGCCTAAACAATTCTTAGAGACTTTGAAAAAAAACAATACTTAATTTCATAAGGAAAATTACAACAACAAATAAAACAGAATAATTAATACAGTCCTGTACAAAAAAAAAACCTGCTGATGGCATCACCAATTCTGATTTCAGATTCTACCACAGAGAAATAATTATAAAAACTGCATGGTATTGGCATAAAAACATACAGGTGGATAAATGGAGTGGAATTGAAAACCCTGACATAAGTCCATAGGCCTGTGGATAGTTGAATTTTGACAAAGAAGCCAAATTATCCAATGGAAACCTAAAGAATCTTCAACAAATATTTCTGGTCTAACTGGATGTTGGCATGAAGAAAAGTGTAAAGCAATCCATATCTAGCAGATCTGCACAAAACTCAAGTTCAGGTGACTCAAAGAAATCAATATAAATCCAGATACATTAAACCTGATAGAAGCGGAAGTGGGAAATAATCTCAGATGTATTGATACAGGAGACAACTTCCTGAACAGAACATCTATAGCACAGTCATTAAAAATGACAAATAATGAATGGGAATATTGAAATTGAAAATTTTCTGTAAGACAAAGGACAAAATAGTGGCTATAGAGTGGGAAAAGATGACCCTTTTAATGAATGCTATGTTAGAATAGAGTCAAGTAAGACTGCATAATTTCCCTCTAAATTTTTAGAAACTTCAAAAAACTGTAGCAAAATATGTATACAGTGAGGTATAACTTAAATACTCCAGCAGATGGAACAAGTCTCATGTCTAAAACCATTTATATGGATGCCTGATTTTCCAATAGCTACTAATGTGAATACTGACACACGACTGTTGATTTTTCCTACCCAGCTGTGAGAAACCACATTAAGAATTTCAGGAGTAGTTGCCACTTGTTCTTAAATCACAGATTTAAGTCTAAACCCCTTCCATAAACCCACTGAGAACAAAACTCCAGCACTTCTGTTCTTTAATGGCCCTTGCATGTTTCTGTTGCATTATTTTATGAGATAAAAGAAATTTTACAGACATATTTTTACAAACAAGGCACAAAGTTACTACCATTTCATGAGTGAAGACACTGAAGCTAAAAAAACTTTATGTCCTTAAACAGAGAAAGGCATAGTATAAATATCAAAAATAAGCAGATTTATACTCATCCTCTGACTGCATGCCAGCTCTTCCAATTTTATGAATTTAATCTTCCGGTTTTCAAGTCAATGACTCCATTATCAAAAACATAAGATTACTTAGACAAATAATGGCTGTCCCTGAGTGTATAAAGAAGTGGTATGGTGATACCAGTTACCACACAGAACACTAACACATTCATTAAAATGCTATATTGGCATCCCATATAAAAATTAGGGGATAATTCTAAGCACACACAAATATAGAGAAAATGCTTGCATTGTAAGTAATGAATTACATATTTTGAAATTATGTATTTTATTGGCAAATATCTTTGTGAAACATAGATATTATATTCCATATAATTTAAGTAGTAACAGTAATAATCATTTTGAATATTAAATTTGATTCTCCTCTATCAGTGTAAATACCAAGAGACATCTAAACTCCTGGAGATTTATATCAGACAGTTTCTGTAATTATATGTATATTTAGCAATAAAATATTGTACATTGGTATTTTTCACTACAATAGGACTTCTAAGACTACCAAGGCAATACACTTTTTGTGTAAACATATTTGAAGATAAATTATTTTTTTTTCTTGGACAAATTTCACTTGAAATTGAGCAAAGCAACAAGGTTAATGACACACTGAAAAGTGAGCTCCCCAGCTGTCCTTTTTTATTTAATTTAATGTTTCATTTAATACCCTGGAAAAGAAGAGAGGCAAGTTGATCCAATTAAGATGAGGGGTATCTCAACAATCTGAGATACTTAGTATATTAAAGTCTTTTAATGGTAACTTGTGGTTCCTGATTTTCCTGGTAAACCTACACCTTAATTCTGTGCCAATAGGCACAGGTGAATGTCCCAACATGGTAAATCCAGGTTGTGACCGCAGTGTTTGTGAATTTCATTGCTTTTATCAAATTTTTCTTGTAGTACCATTTCATTAAGAGTGCATCAGTAAAGCCTGAAACGGAAGATTTCTTTTCACCAGAGTCAGCAGCGGGTGGAATGACTCCAATAGAGAGCAGAGAGAGACATCCATGTCAACAACTTCATCAGAGTTCATTTCTCATTCTTTCCACGGTGTTGCTGCTGAAATACGGTCTGGATGCTTTGCTGTATCATGAGGGAAAGTAACAACAGAGTATGGTTCAAAGCAAACAGCTTCACAGACTCACTGAGATAAAGAACAAAAAAAATTGTCTTTTGGGATTTTTACTGTTCTGATAAAAGACGTCTGTAAATATATCCATGGATATGTTCTCTGCCAACATTTATTTGTATGGGGAAAAACATACATTCTGCAGTCAGACTTATGGTCTAAAAGTTTTGTTGAAATCACTGTCTATTTTTGCTGAAAGTATCAGTATAGGGATCCAGTCTCTAGGTTTCCTTCCAATTTTAATGCTCTAAGTTTGTATAGAAAATTTTAATTTAGCACATATTAATTCCTAATATAGAATCTTACAGAACTTGTTAGTATATTCTCTCTCTCCCTCTCTTTATTACTCACTCTCTCTCTCTTTTGGTTTTTCAAAACAGGGTTTCTCTGTAGCTTTGGAGCTTTGGAGTCTGTCCTGGAGCTAGCTGTGGTAGACAAGCTGACTTGCAACTCACAGAGATCTGACTGCCTCTGTCTCCAGAGTACTGGGATTAAAGGCATGCACCACCACCGACCGGCTTCTTAAATAGTCACATAGAAACACACTAACATATTCCTTGCCGAAGTAATATTAAAACTGTCATTCAAAATTATTCGAACTTTTAAAATATACATGATATAATGTTTTACATAGAGAAGGCAGGTTTTGTAGAAATGGTACAGCTATTAAGAATTCTTTTTGCTCTTACAGGAGATGCGCATTTGATTACCAGCAACAACAGAGTACCTCATTACCATCCATGAATATAATTCTAGTGGTTCTGACCTAAATATCTGACCTTCCCAGGTAGTAGTAATACATATAGAAATACATATATGTAGGCAAAACATACATACAAAATAAATTTTAAAAATTGCCATGTCAGTCATGTATAAGCATACAATTAAGCAAGATACTTACATGCTGTTTAGGCATATTCTTGTAAAACTACTCTCTAAAATATTTTATCATAAGAAGTGAAGTTCAGTACACATTGGAAATGTCAGTCTCTCAGCAAGTTCTTCCTAAATCCATGAAAAGCAATGCAATTTATTTTTCTATGACATTAATGACTTAAATAGTTCATACAATCGTTAAAAAAGTACATTGCTTATATAATTTTGGAGACATATTTACTTCACCTAGAATTTGATATATATCCTGTATTTTATATTCAATTAACACCAAATTAGTGCTGAACAACAACATTGTATGACTACATGAATTTGAAATTCCAAATCATTGACATTGCAATGTTGTATGCTAACTAGAAGCTTATGATCAACAACTTCTAAAGGCTGTAGAAAAGACAGCCATAACCAAAGGGAGAGGATTGTAAAATAACTTTTTAAAATGCCAGATGAATAAAACACTTGCAATCATAATTTCAGTTCACATACAAGTCACATTTGATATGACCAAGTTAGTTTCTTTCCCAGAATGCAGATAAGGTTCAATATACAAAAATCAAGGGGATAGAGACTTGACACAGAGGGTACAAGCTATCAATTGGCATTCGTTTTAAAGACTGGAGTTTGATGAACTTCACCTTTATCAGGCCATTCGCAATCTGCACTACACCAGTTCCAGGAGATCCAGGACCTCTGTCCTTCTTGGATACCTACTTCCAACTGCCCATAACTAGACACATACAAAGAAATAATTTTTTAAGTAGGAAAACAAATATACAAATATAAATTAATAAATTTCAGTAAGCACATTAATAGATTTAAAGATAGAAGTCACACTATCATTTCAAAGAAAAAATTCTTTGATGAAATGCATAATCTCTTCATGATAAAAATCATGGAGAGATTAGGCCATAACAACAGACACTGAGGAAATTCAGAGAATCACTAGGTCTTACAATAAAAATTTATATGCCACAAAGTGAACAATTTAAATAAACCTATAAGTCATGAGGAGATAGAAGTTGACATAAAAAAATCTTCCCAAACCAAAAAAAAGCTCAGGAACTGATGGTTTTAATGCAGAATTTTATCAGAACTTCCAAGAAGAGCTGATACCTATACTCCTTAATGTTTTTCATAGAATAGAATCAGAAGAGTCATTGCCA
>LOEQ01011078.1:20309-32688 GCA_001685075.1 Bramus lutescens
TTCCAGGTTCTGGCTATGACCAACAATGCTGCTATGAACATAGTTGAGCACATGCCCTTGTGGCACGATTGAGCATCCTATGGATATATATCCAAAAGTGTTATTACTGTGTCTTGAGGAAGGTTGTTTCCTAACTTTCTGAGAAATCACCATACTGATATCCAAAGGGGCTGTACCAGCTTTCACTCTTTCTGCCTTCTCTTCTGGGGGGTTCCCTGAGCTCTGAGGGGAGGGATTTGATGAAGGCATCCCATTTAGAGCTATGTGTTCCAAGGACTGTCTCTCTGTGTAATATCTGGCTGTGGGTCTCTCTATCTGTTCCCATCTGCTGCCGGAGGAAGCTTCTCTGATAATGACTGGATAAGGCAGTGATCTATATAGCAGGCTATCAATAGGAGTCATTTTATTGATACCTTTCTCTTTTCTTGATCAGTAGCATTTGGCTTACTCTGGGTCTTTGGACTATTTAGTCTCTGGTTCTTGGTCCCCCAAGCAGTGTTGAGTATGGGGTTCATCTTGTGGAGTGAGCCTTAAATCAAGTCAGACATTAATTGGCTACTTCCACAAGTTCTGTGCCACCATTGCCCTAGTACATCTTACAGGCAGGACAGATTGTAGGTCAAATGTTTCGTGGCTGGGTTGGTGCTTATGTTTCTCTTCTGGCAGTCTGCAGAGTATCTTCCCATGCCTAAGACACTAGAACTTAGGAGTGAAGGCTCCATGTAGGCACCAGTTTGACTTCTCCATATTAAATGAGCTGTGTGGGTGCTGTCCTCTGCAATGGACCTCACTGTCAGTTTCGGGAGAGCAACCCATTGTCTTAGTTGTTAAGGGATTTCCATGAGACCCTTGTGACCAACAACTCAATTGGATGCAACCCAGTCCCGCTAATGAAAGGTCTCTGGTTAAATGAGATGGCCAGTTGAGACTCTGTCTCCCCCATTATTAGGAGATCACATTAGGATTGCCTTCATGTATTTTAGGAAGTTTCCACGGCACTAGGTTTTCATACCATCCCTCAAATGCACCTCTGTTCCAACTGTCTTTCCCTGCCTTCCCTCCCTTTACCCTATCTCTGCACTGTCTGATTCCCCCTTCCATCCCCTAACGCCCATCTCACCAATAAAACCAATTCTATTTTCCCTCCCAGAGATATATTCATGCATCCCCTCTAGTCCTTTCCTCTTATACCTAACTTCTCTGGGTCTACAGATTACAGCCTGGTTATCATTTACTTAATAGCCACTGTTCTCATATGAGTGAAATATATACCATATTTGTCTTTCTGAGTCTGGGTTACCTCACTAAGGTTGATTTTTTTCCCCAGTTCCGTCCATTTGCTTGCAAATTTCCTGATATCATTGTTTTTAGATGCTGAGTAATACTCTCTTCTGTAAATATATCACATTTTCTTTATCCATTCTTCAGTTGACGGATATCTGGGCAGTTTCTAGTTTCTGGCTATTATGAATAAAGCAACAATGAACATGGTTAAGCAAGTGTCCTTGTGGTAGGATGAAGTGTCCTTCAGGTATATACCCAAGAGTTGTATAGCTGGATATTGAGGTAGATTGATACCCAACTTTCTGAGGAACCACAATATTGATTACCATAGTGACTGTACAAGTTTGCGTTCCCGTCAGTAATGGATGAAAAGTCCCCTTATTCCACATCCTCACCAGTAGGAGCTCTTACTTGTGTTATTAATCTTGGCCATTTTGAAACTGAAAGATGGAATCAAAGAGTAGTTTTGATTTGCATTTCCCTGATGGCTAATGATGTTGAACATTTCTTTAAGTGTAAGCCACTTGAGTTTTCTCTATTGAGATTTCTCTGTTTAGACCTGTACTCCATTTTTAAAATTGGGATATTTGACTTTTTTGATATCTCATTTCTTGTGTTCTTTATATATTTTGAATATTACTCCTCTCTCATACATAGTGTTGGTAAAGATCTTTTCCCATGCATAGGCTGTGCCTTGTCTAGATGATGGTGTCATTTGTTTACAGAAGCTTTTCAGTTTCATGAGGTTCATTTATTAATGGATATATTTGATGATATAACTACATGATATATATAATTGTATATATGGTGACATAAATACATAATAATATCCATGTTATATATATAATTGATAATGCATGATAATATCAATATGATATATAATTGATCTATACCTATCTTTCTCTATATATAATTGATCTTAGTGCCTATTCTATTGATGTTCTGCATGATAATATCCATATATTAATGACTATATATGTAATTGATCTTAGTGCCTGTGCACTATTAGTGTTCTGTTCAGAAAGTTTTCTCCTGTGGGAACTCATTCAAAGCTATTCCCTATTTTCTCTTCTGTCAGGTTCAGTGTACCTGGTATTGTGTTGAGGTCTTTGATCCACTTGGATGTGATTTTTTTGCAGGGTGATAAATATAAATCTATTTTCATTCTTCTACTTGCAGACATCCAGTTTGACCGGCACCATTGGTTGAAGATGCTGACATTTTTCCAGTGTGCATTTCTGGCATCAAAATCAGGTGCCTGTATGTGTGTTGATTTATGTCTCGTTCTTCAATTTGATTCCATTGATCAATGTGTCTGTTTTATGCAATACCATGCTGCTTTTATTACTAGAGCTCTGTAGTACAAATTGAAATCAGGAATGGTGAGAACCTCCAGCAGTTCTTTTATTGTTCAGAATTGTTTTAGCTATCCTGGGTGTTTTGTTTTTTTCTATATGAAGTTGAGAATTGTGCTTTCAAGGTCTGTGAAGAATTATGTTGGAATTTTGATGGGAGTGCATTGAATCTGCAGATTGCTTTTAGTGAGATGTCCATTTTTACTATGTTAATACTACTGATCCATGAGAATGGGAGATCTTTGCATTTTTCAGTATCCTTTTTTATGTTGAGGTATGTTCACTGTATCCCTAATTTCTCCAAGACTCTGATCTTGAAGTAGTGTTGAATTTTGTCAAAGGCCTTTTCTACATCTAGTAAGATGATTATGTGGTTTTGGTCTTTTAGTTTGTTTATACAGTGAATTATATTTATTGATTTTCATTTATTGACACATCCCTGAGTCTCTGGGGTGAAGCCTGCTAGCTCATGGTGGATGATCTTTTTGATGTATTCCTGGATTTGGTTTACAAGTATTGAGTATTTTTGCATCTATGTTTAAAAGGGAATTGATCTGTAATTCTCTTTCTTTTTAGGGTATTTTTGGTTTGGGTATCAGGGTAACTGTGGCCTCATAAAATGAATTTGGCAATGTTCCTTCTGTTTTTATTTTGTGGAACAATTTGAGAGGTATTGGGGTTAACTCTTCTTTGAAAGTCTGGAAGAATTCTACATTAAAACCATCTGGTCCTGGGCTTTTTTGATTGTGAGGATTTTTTTGTTTTTGTTTTTCAAGACAGGGTTTCCCTTTGAAACAGTCCTGACTGTCCTGGTACTCTGTAGACCAGGTTGGCCTTGAACTCACAGAGCTCTGCCTGCCTCTGCATCCTGAGTGCTGGGATTAAATGTGTACATCACCATCACCCAGTGACTGGGAAAATTTTAATGGCTGCTTCTATTTCATTGGGAGTTATAAGTCTTTTAAAATTGTTTATTTGATCTTGTTTTAACTTTGGTAAGTGGTACCTACAGAGAAAATTATCTATTTTTTTTTCAGCTTTCCAATTTGGTGGAGTACAGCTTTTAAAGTATATCCTTATGATTATCTGGATTTTCTTGGTTTCTGTTATTATGTCACCTTGTTCCTTTCAGATTTTATTAATTTGGATATTCTCTTTCTGCCTTTTAGTTATTTTGGATAAGGGGTTGTCTATCTTATTGATTCTTTCAAAGAACTCTTTGTTTCATTGATTCTTTATATTGTTCTCTTTGTATTTTTATTAATTTCAGCCCTGAGTTTCATTATTTCTTGTATTCTATTCTTCTTGGGTGTCAGTACTTCTTTTTGTTCTAGAGCATGACAATGATGTGGGATTTTCCTCTGTGTGCTGTGATTACTATTACTGAATAAAGAAGCTGCTTTGTACCTATAGCAGGGCAGAACAGAACTAGGCGGGGAAAACGAAACTGAATGCTGGGAGAAAGAAGTCAGAGTCAAGGAGAAGCCATATAGCCCTGAGACAGTTGCCAGAACTTTACCTAGCAAGCCACAGCCTCATGGCAATACACAGATTAATGGAGAGGGGCTAATATAAGTTATGAATTAGCCAGAAATACACTTAAGCTCTTGGCCAAACAGTACTGCAAATAATATGGTTTCTGTGTCATTATTTTGGGGCTGAGCAGTCGGGAAACAAACAAGCGGCTTTCCTACTACATGACAATATGCTGTTAAGTTTCTTGTGTAAGATTTCTCTAGGCTTTTTAAAAAACTAATGCTGACATTTAACACTATTAACTTGCCTCTTAGAACTGCTTTATTTCTGTTCTATAAGTTTGTTTATGCTGTGTACTTATTTTCATTGAATTTTAGAAAGTCTTTAATTCCTTTATTTCTGTCTAGACCCAGTTTTTTTCATTCAGTAAAGAGTTGTTCAGTTTCCATGAGTTTTTAAACTTTCTGTTGTTGCTGACATCCAACTTTACTCTATGGTGGTCTGATAAGATTGAGGAAGTTATTTCAATTTTCTTGTTGAGACTTGCTTTGTGTCCAAGTACGTGGTCGATTTTGGAGAGAGTTCCATGAGGTATTGAGTAGAAGATGTATTCTTTTGTGTTTGGGTGGAATGTTCTGTAAATATTTGTTAGGTCTATTTGGTTTATATTGCCTTTTAGGTTGAGTATTTTCCCATTTAGTCTTTGTCTGGATGACCTATCTATTGGTGAGAATGAGATACTGAAGTCTTCCACTGTCAATGTGAAGGTCAATATTTAATTTAAGCTGTAGTAATGTTTCTTTTACAAACCAGGGTGCCCATGTGTTTGTGGTATAGATATTAAGAACTGTAGTATCATCTTGGTGAAATTTTCCTTTGATGTGTATGTAGTAATTTTGGTTTGAAGTACTTTTTTTTAGATGTTAAAATGGTTACACCAGTTTGCTTCCTTGGTCCATTTACTTGGAATATCTTTTTCTAACCCTTTATCCTGAGATAATGTCTATCCTTGATGTTGAGGTGTGTTTCTTGGATGCAGCAGAAGGATGGCTTCTGTTTTGCATTCATTCTGTTAGTCTATCTCTCTTTATTGGGGGATTTACACCATTGATATCGAGATAGTGTTTTCAAATGACTGTTGATTCATGTTATTTTATTATTGTTGTTGGTGGTGGTGGTAGTGGTGGGTGTGGATGTGCTTCTCTGCTTTTATTTTGTTGGTCTGAAATTATTTATTCCCTGTGTTTTCATTGGTTAATTAACCTCCTTATGCTAGTGTTTTCCTTCTAGAACTTTCTGTGGGTCTGGCTTTGTAGATAGATATTGATTAGATTTGGCTTTATCATGGAGTATCCTAATTTCTCCATCTTTACTGGCTGGTTTTGTGTGTCAACTTGATACAAGCTAGAGACATTGGAGAGGAAGGAGCCTTATTAGAGGAAATGCCTTCATGAGAGATTCAGCTGTAAGGCATGTTCTCAATTAAAGATCATTGAGGGAGGGCCTATCCCATGGTGGCTGGTGCCATCTCAGGCCTGGTGGTCCTGCCTTCTCTCAGAGAACAGGCTGAGCATGCCAGGGGAAGCAAGTTAGAAGGCAGCACCTCTCCAGGTGCTCTGCATCAGCTCCTGTCTCCAACAATCCTGCCCTGTTGAGTTCCTGTCCTGATTTCCTTCAATAATGAACAGCTGTATGGAAGTGTCAGCCAAATAAACCATTTCCTCCCCAACTTGCTTTTTGGCCAAGGTATTTTGTCATAGCAATAGAGACCCTAATTAACACACCATCTATGGTGATTGAAAATTTCACTGGCTATAGTAGTCTGGGCTGGCATCTGTGGTCCCTTAGAGTCTGTAGCACATCTCTTCAGGCTTTTCTGGTGTTTCGAGTCTCCAATGAGAAGTCAGGTGTAACTCTAACAGATCTGCCTTTATATGTTACTTTGTGTTTTTTCCCTTCAGCTTTTAATATTATTTTTGTTTTGTATGTTTAGTGTCTTGATTATTACATGCCAAGGGGACTTTCTTTTCTGGTCTAATCTGTTTGGTGTTCTGTTTGTTTCTTGTGCCTTTATAGGCATCTCCTTTTTTTAGGTTAGGAAAACCTTTTATGATTTTGTTGAAAATATTTCCTGGGCCTTTGAGCTGAGTTTCTTCTCCTTCTGCTATTCCTATTATTCCTAGGCATGGTCTTTTTATAGTGTCCCATATTTCCTGGATTTTTTTTTTTAGATTTAACATTTCTTTGACCAATGTATCCATTTCTCCATCTTTACTGGCTGATTTTGTGTGTCAACTTGACACAAACTAGAGACATCGGAGCACCCATATATCATATCATATCATATCATATTATATATCATATCATATAATATCTTTAACCCCTGAGATTCTTTCTTCTATCTCTTTTATTCTGTTGATGAAGGTTGCTTTTATGATTCCTGTTTGAATTCTTAAAGTTTTCACTTCCTGGATTCCCTCAGTTTGTGGTTTCTGTATTGATTTTATTTGCATTTTCAGATCTTGAATAGTTTTATACATTTCCTTCCACTGTGTTTTTCTGGATTTCTTTAAGGATGGCTATCAACACCATTCAGGTGGTTTTAAGGTCTTTTTCTTGTGTTTCAGCTGTGTTGAAATATTCAGGGCCTGCTGTGGTAGGATAGCTAGGCTCTAGTGGAGACATATTGCCCTGCCTATTACTTATTGTGTTTTTATAGTGGCATCTAGGCATCTGAGATTGAGATAATTATAGGTCTAGGTGCTGATTTCTGAATTTGTCTTTGTTGGGTGGGTGCTTTGTTCCTTGGTTTGTTTTCTCTCTGAATTTTCAGAGAATGGATGGCTGCATGTTGCCTGGTAGGAGATTTTGTTTGGACTTGATAGTTATGGGCACTGGGGGTTCTAGGTAAAATATGTCTGGTATTGGGAGCTGGCACTTAGGGATGAGGATAGGCTTGGAGTCTGAAAGGGTTCACAGTGGGGAGATCAGAGTGCTCAGCAAGGATATGCTTATTTCTTCTTCTTAGGATGCAGGGAGACAGTACAGAGAGGTCACTCCAGAACATCTGCTAGAGCACCGGGGATGAGAGAGGGAGTTGGAGCTAGAGAGGTAGAAAGACCAGGGAGGATCTACTGCGGTCTTCCTGCTCCTGGGTAAACAGGGAGTGCCTCCTGCGTTGTGGGCTGGGATAAAGCAATGAGTAGGGAGAGGGAGGTTAGGAAGGGAATCTCGGTGGGACCCACAGGGGATGAGTAAGAAGGGTAAGGAAGGCTGCAGCAGAGATAGGCATGAGATTGGGGGACTGGGTTTGGAGGAGAGGAGGGAGTGGTGAAGGTCTGTAGTTAGTTCACCTGTTTCCCTGGCCTGCTCAGCTGGTGTGTTCACAGGGAATGCCTGCTGGGGTTGGAGGCTGGGTAACTGGAATGAGTTGAGAGAAGGAAGGTTGAAGAAAAAGTCTCTGTCATCAGTTGAGGATAGGGTCAGAGAGGAATGGGAGACCTCAGCAGCTTTTCTGCTTCAAAGCTCTTACTCCAAATTGTATTAATCAGAATTAGGCGCAGTGACAGCTAAGATAGAAAAGCTAAGCGAGACAAACATGTGGTTCTTGTTTTCTCAGAAATGTCCAGGATATTGCTATTGCAGACAGCACACCACTCTTTCTCTAGAGACACCCTAAGTTTCAAAAGCCATTAGGGGCTCCCCAAGAAAGTGCTCCATCCTTTTCATTCAGAAAGAAAGATGGAGGCCCAGAGCTATGGCTCTGGTCAGGGTCAAAGTGACAAAGCCTAGCCTGCAGAGGGCACACTGTCTGTCTTTGGGTCTCAGGGCATTTCTGTTCATATCCCACAAGTCAAAATCATTCACATGGCTATTCCTTGCCCACCAGTGGTTGGATAACACAGTTTTTATTCTGAGGAGTCATGTTCCTGCGATGCTGCTGCTGAGAGTGATGATGATAATGAACAGAAATCATGGGCAAAGCTCTCTGTCACATAAGCTGTAGGACCAGTTACAGCATCTTCTCTCAAGACATCATCGTGAAGCCACTGAAGTTTGTGTTGCTTTGGCTACCGGGCATTAGACAGTGTAGTCCCTTCTGAGCAGTGGCGATGTCTCCCTCATACATATGACTAAGAAACAGGGGGCTGGAGAGATGCCTCGGTGGATACGAGCACTACTGCCCTTGCAGAGGATCTGCGTTGGTTTTCCAGTACCCATGTCTGGCAGGTCACACACTGACCTTAACTCCGGCTCCAGGGGATCTGATCCCTCTGGCATCTGCCCAAACCTGTACTCACACGCATATTCTTTTCTTTTCTTCCTTTATGGGGGGGGGTTGTTAAATTCAGCTTTCCAAGCCCAGTTCTCTGCAGTAGGCCTGTGATTCCAGCTCCTGAGAAGACAGAGGCCGGAAATTCAAAGGCTGCCTGAGCTGTAAAGTCAGTTAGGCTAGCCTGAACAATTTAGGCTTTGTCTCAAAATGGAAACTAAAAAGAGCTAGTGGTATAGCGCAGTGGTAGAGCGCTTGCCTAAGGTGTGATAACTCAAGTTCAGTCCCTAGTACTAAAGAAAGTTCTCCATTTAGTTCCTGTCTCCCCCTTCTGCCTGCTGAACCCAATGTCCCGCAGCTTCTCTCTTTTGTGCTAAAGACAATTCCATCTCCCCAGCTTCTCAGTCACAGATATCACCATCATCTCTTTGTTTGTTTGAGACAGGATCTCACTACATAACCCTGGTTGTCTTAGAACTCACTATGTAGACCAGGCGGGCCTCGAACTCACAGAGATCTGCCTGCTTCTACTTCTCTAGTTCTGGGATGGATTAAAGGCGTGTGCCATTGCTCCCAGCTTTACCCTTGTGTCTTTCTCCTCTCATATCCAAGTTATGGCAACCCAGTCACTCTCATCCCCACCATCACTTTCAAATGGGTGGTCCCTGACGTGACCCAGGTCCTCCCCTTGCCGTTAGCCTCCCCACCTTCCATCAATTGAAAGCACAATTGCCAGAGTAATTCTGGAAAAATGACTCAGAGGGTTAGTCACAACTTAGCCCTTTTAAGTAAAAATGATGGGGAATTTGGACTTATTTTTAAAGGTCAGAACAAATAAATTTGTATAGGGGTGAAAGCTGAACTAAGATAAAATTCTCTCCATTTTTGTTCTTCTTTTTTCATCACTCTTTTTCTTCCCTCTTTCCTTGTTCCACACTGTTGCTTTCTATTTGTCTCCTCTCTTCTTTTGTGTGCTTTATTCTCCATTTTCTCTTTACTTCTATGTTCTCTGCTTTCCTTTCTTTTGTTTTAACCCCTCCTCCTCCTTCTTCTTCTCCTTCCTTCTCCTCCCCCTCCTCCTTTTCTTTCCTTTTCCTCCTCCTTCTTCCTCCTCCTTCTTCATTTCTCTGCTTCCCTTCTTTTCACAAAGGTCAACCATGTTTCCAAACTGGATTTAGGATATTCAAGGGTGAGTGGGAAGTCTAACAGTTGCCATTTTCTCTAGCACAGAACATCTAACACTTGGTTGATACTTCTTGGTTTTGGCTTAAAGGAAAAAAATTTCCTCCCTCCTCTACCCCTTTCTCCCTCCTTCCTTCCTCTTTCCTTCCCCCCATCCTTCTGCCTTCCTGTATTTCTCTCTTTCCCTCTCTTTCTCAGCCTCTCTTTGAGACAGGGTATTACTCTCGCCCATGTTGGCCTTAAACTCACAATGATCCTCCTGCATTCACTTTCAGTAAACCATAATGATATAAGTACCCAAAAAATGCCATGAGGAAGGTCGTTGCTTAGAGCCGTTGTATACATGATCTCACAGCAGCTGTGGCCACATGTACAAGACCTGTACAAGATCAAGTCAGACAAAAATCCTAGCTTGCTTGGGGAGGGGCTCATAAGATCTCACTCCTATCTGAGAAGCTATTGGCAACTGAAAGTTTTTATAGTGTGTTGTGACGCTCCTCAATCACAAATGAGGGTATTAGAGGCACAGGGTCAATTAGACTGATAGAATGAAAGCAAGCTGATATTAGGTAAGAAAATGACACCTGAATGTCTGTTTTTTGGAAGAGACCAATTTTTTTAGGGGGGGTATTTGAGACAGGGTTTCTCTGTAGCTTTGGAGCCTATCCTGGAACTAGTTCTTGTAGACCAGGATGGCCTTGAACTCATAGAAATCTGTCTGCCTCTGTCTCTCCCGTGCTGGGATTAAAGGTGCGCACCACCACCGTCTGGCAAGAGACCAGTTATTAAAAAGGCTGCCCTATATAGGTAATGTAGCTAGAAGGGGAGACTGTTTCTTCAGGGATTCAATTCCTGTTAGGTTGCTTCAGTGGATGGTTATATACTCGTACACATACTGGTAGCACTAAGTGGACTTGGTGAATTAAAAAAAAAAGTATATGAAGTTGGTGAGGAGTGGGAGGTAGAATATTGGAGGAGCTGGAGTGGAGGAAGTGGTGGGTGATGTATGATATACATGCATATGAAATTCTTTTTTTGTTGTTGGCTTTCTGTTTGTGAACTCAACCCTTTGATCACATTGTTTAAAATTTTATTTATTTACTTATTCTATGTGTTTTTCACATGAATCTTGATCCCATTCATTCTCTCTGCTCATGCCCCCCCATAAAGAAAAATTCAAGAGAAAAAAGGAAGAAAATAAAATGAGTAAAATAAAAAAGGGAAGAAATTAAACAACCTTATCATGGAAGCTGCAGTGCGACCCAACAAGTCATGCCATATACCTCCTTGTCCATACATCTATACTTGCAAGTGTTCATTGCAAAGAGTCATTGGTCTGGTTTGAGGTCCCTGGTCTCCACTCCACATTTGTTGCTGGGTCCCCACTAAAACATCTGCTGCCACCATGTGTTGTGGAGATCCTGCAGCTTTGGGTCTGTGAGTCAGGTTCCTTCACATGCTCCAGTAGATCATAGATGGGGTGGATGTTGTGCCAGGCCAAGTCATAGCCCTGGGTGTGGGCCTGGGCAGCTGTAAGGTTGATCTGCCAGATGGGAAGTGGGGACAGCTCTCCCATGGTCACGATTTTGGAGTTGGTTCACCTACACCTGTGCTGAGCATTGACTATATTGTGCTGTCCTGGTGAGGGACAGGGTCTTCTCTCCTGAGTGTTGCAGCTGATGAGCATAAGAAATTCTTGAACAGTGAATTTTTAAAAAAAAGAAATTCAAGCTGGGTGTTGGTAGTGCATGCCTTTAGTTCCAGCACTCGAGAGACAGAGGCAGGCAGATCATCGTAATTTCGAGGTCTGCCTGGTCTACAGAGCTAGTTTCAGGATAGCTAGGGGTGTTATATAGAGAAACTCTGCCTGGAAAAAAAGTAAATTTGTTCCATTAGTAAAAACCAAATAAAAATGTTAATAAATATTGATAATTATCAAAGCTGGTTATAAATGTGGAGACTTACTGCTTTATTCTTCATGTTTGGTGTTAAAAGTGTCTGCAATGCCTGTTAAGTTTTCTATTGAGTGAGAAAGAAAGAGAAGGTTTGGGTTTGAGTGGGTGGGAAGCATCTGGGAGGAGGTGGGCGAGGGGAGACAGTCATCAGTATATTGTATGAAAAAATTCACTTTCCATTAAAAATGTCCATAATGAAAATGAAAATATTTTTAAAAGTGTAAGTCATTCTTCAGCTCACACTGAGATGAATGGGCAGAGTCCTTTCTGCTCTCTGTCCATTTAGCACATGTGTCCTGAGCATTTGCTATAAGGAGACCAACAAAACAACCCTTGTGCCCCATCTCTGTGGAGTTTCTATCTTTAAGTCTTTGCTAAAGTTCCCACTTTCTCAGAAATGCCTTCCTTTGTTACTTGTTATTTTTAATTGAGATGAAATTCACACTTCCCACGGCTATCTTTAAATATATGTGTAGGATCTCACAGTGTCACGTAAACACAACCTCTACACCACTGTTTTCTGAAGAGTCACTCCTTCAGTGGCATCCCAGATTGCACGCTCCAGGCTCCTTACCCTTGTCTTGCTATGTGCTTTCTTTTTTTTCTTTTCTTCTTTTTTTTTAATAGACTCACTTCTATTTTATTAGTTTCCTAAGTCTACAAGAGCCAGATACCCAAAGCCAGGTGGCTTAGAGTTCTGGGGGCTGGACTCATGAGATCAAGGTGGTAGTTGGGTTGGTTCTTTGTGCAGGTTGTGGGAGACAATCTGCTCATACTTCTCTAGAAGTTCCTGACTGTTGCTTGGTCGTCGTCTTCTTCTTCTTCTTCTTCTTCTTCTTCTTCTTCTTCTTCTT
>LOEQ01011079.1:7818-32685 GCA_001685075.1 Bramus lutescens
GGAGGAGGGGAGGAGGTGGAAATTTTTAATATTTAAATAAATTATAAAAAATCATAAAATAAAGCTGATCTCATAGGAAAAAAAACTATCTTGTGACTAGATATTGAATCTTTTAGTCCCATCCTCTGACAAAATTGGTCAATGATGTAATCTTCCATGACTACTCAATGAGCTTCCATCATAAACCTATTAAGGACAGGTTTAACACATGGAGATGCCTGAAGGTAGGTAGTGCAGAGAATACATGGGTAATTAGTGCCCTTCCAATGCCTGCTTATACATCTTTTTATCTGCATGCTCATTTATATTCTTTATCAAACATTTATTCATATAATCAAAGCCATCATTCCAAGCCCAGATGGACAACCAAAGCTGCTTGAAGAAAATAGAACGACAAAAAGAAATCTCAAAATTAGATAGGAAGAGATGAAACATGAAAATTTGCAAGTAATGAGAGGGGTCAAGGTGGATGAATATGTTCAAAACAAATTTTATAAAATTCTCACAGAATTAATTAAATATTCTAAGTCCTGCTATCCTAAGGAAACAACTGTTGCCACAACAAAAGTTCTATTACAAAGAAACCTTTGAAGGTCTACTAGCACATTTATAAAGCAAATTAAAAGCATAAAACAACAAAATAAATATTCAGGAAAATCAGTTAATGATCTGAGGGTCATAATCAATGGTAAATCACAGGGTCCAGGCCCTGAAAATGAACAGTACAGTGTCAACTCTTTTCTTACTTAAAGGAACAGGTTTTTCAAACTTGCCCATTTCATATTTCATATCTAGAAATAGTCATTTCATTCATCAGCATTTTTGCTTTATACTTCTTTTTTCTTAAGTGTCCAGGGTACATTAAATTCCATACTCAGTTCTGTTATCATCCTTATTACATTTACTGACCCCCCCTTCATATTGGTCCTTTTTATTAACATAACAGAAATAAAGAAGGAAAGAAAGAAACAGATTTGTGACTCTGAAGCTATTTTTTCTCTTAACATGATGCCTACAGTTTTGTCCATTTTGCCCCAAATGTCATAATTTTGTTTTTCCTTAAGTCTGCATAATTTTCCATTGTGTATATGTGTAACCTGTCCCAGTACCAGGGTTACAAATGAGTCCTGCAGTACCTGACTTTTACATATGTGCTTGAGTTATGAACTCAGGCTACATAAATGGAACTTGAATTGTGAACTCAAGCTATATAAATGAAACATATTTACTGTACCATCTCCTTCAGAGACTCACAGATCATTGCAGAACAGAGGGCAGAAAGCTTTAAGAGCCAAGGGAAGTAGATGCCTGTAAGAAAACAGAATCTTCTTTGTGCCAGGCGGTTGGTGGCTCATGCCTTTAATCCCAGCACTTGGGTGGCAAAGGCAGGCGGATCTCTGTTAGTTCCAGGCCAGCCTGGTCTACAAGAGCTAGTTCCAAGATAGGCTCCAAAGCCACAGAGAAACCCTGTCTCAAAAAAACAAAAAGAAAAAAGAAGAAAATAGTGTCTTCTGGACACAAGAGATTGCTACACATAGGAACTCATAGAGGTTGAGAATAAAATGTGTACAAACCCAAAGCAGACCATATCCAAGCATGAAGAAGGTAGGTAGGCACCACATCTCACCCTTAATCTACTAGCTATGGGCAACTGTTAGCTAGATGGAGGATCAGTTTTCTCTAAGAGTGTAGCTCTTGCTAAATCAACCACTTTCCAGTGGAAGACCACACTTCCAAAAAAATATTGGGCAACACAAATCAGCCTTGATAGGGAAAAAAAAGGATGAGAATTTGGTTGGGTTGTAAAGAGAGGGTAGATCTGGGAAGATTCGTGGGAGAAGGGCAACTATGATCCAAATGTAGTGAATACAATTCTCAAAAAACTTTATAGATCACAGAATCTTCAATCTCCATATGTTGTAGAATCTAGAGACCCTAGCTCCTCGATCCTCACTGTGACTCTGACACCATGTGCTAAAGGAACTAGAGAAAACACTATCTGTGCTGTCTTTTATATGTCCCTGCACTCAAATCCTTCAGCCACCTTACTGGTCCCTTATTGTTTCTTCAGAGAAACATATTTTTGCTACAAAGGCTATGTGATAGTTGATAACTTGTTCCCAATTGTTTATATTTTAGGACTCAAAGGAATAGTTTGTGACCTAGTTCTGTTATAAATATCAACTGTGAATTTTTCCCGTTTACTTGTCACCTTGCTCCCAGAAATCCCTGAGATGCACTGCTTTTAGAACCATATTTATCTACAGTTACAGATGTAAAGAGGAATGTAAGTACAGTTGTGAGTATAGGCACAAGTACAAATATAAATACATATAAGCATACACCAATAATATACAGAAAAATAGCAGAACAAATATTGAAATATATGCTACTCAACTAATGGGATTACGAAGGATTTTCCCCTTCATTTGATATGGTTGCTTTCTTTATAAAGTCACATGATACAAAACAAAGCCAGAGTCGGTGTTTGCCAGTATATGAAAATGTGTTTCAGCCGTTCATGGGTGTATAGCCATGACCTGTCTTCAGGATCCCATAAGCATAGATTCCAGTTACTTCAATTCAGTTCTCTTCCTCACTTCAAGGACCGAAAAAAAAGATGGTTCACTGTTCATTTTCCCCCCACTCTAACACTGTAGGAATTTCTTTAATGGGGGGGCATGAATTCTAATTGGTCCTAATAATAAAAACCCAGAGTCAGATATCATTGTAAATGCTGAAAGTTCAAAGAATTAAATGAGCCAGCCACTAGACTGACTTCTCACCTCTACCAAATCCTCAAATCGAATGGGCAGGATCCTGTCTCTATGAATCCTCAGACTGATTGGGCTGAGCTCCTGTCTTGTCCTGCCTTATATTCATTCCTCTCTCTAACCAGACATATCACTTTCTGTTTCCACCTCCCTCATGCTGGGATTAAAGACATGAGAACCCAAGTGATTGGATCAAAGGTGTGAGCTCTCTTTCTCTTTTAGGTTGGTTAAATCTCATGCAGCCCAGTGCAGCCCAGTGTGGCCTTGAATTTCTGATCTTCCTGTTTCCACCTCCCAAGTGCTGGAATTAATGGTGTGTGCCATCACGACCTGGCCTGGTCTCTATGGTTAACTCTTGGGTAGCTCAACCCTCTGATCTTCAGGCAAGTTTTATTTGTTAGAGCACAAACAAAATATCACTCTGTGTATATGTATGTGTGTGTGTGTTGATTGCATATTTGTCTGTGAGTATGTTCAAGTACACTTACCTTTTGCATAAATGTTTGGAGGTCACATACTGCAGGTGAGTATCTTCCTCTATTATTCTACACATTACTTTTTGAGACAGGGTCTCTCACTATTTGAAGTAGACCAGTTGAAATGTCCTAGAAGTCATTTATAGCCAGCTCGCTTACCAGTCATGGGGTTATAGGTCTATACTGTTGTAGCTAGCTTTTCCATTTGTGCTGGGGTTCTGAACTCAGGCCCTCATGATTGCAGCAAACACTTTACCCACTGACTTGCACCCCCCACCCCAGGTCCCAATCCCTGTGCTTTTTAATGTGAGTTCTCAAACCCAACTTCTGATACTAAACTAAATACTCCTTTTATTATCATCTTTCAGCTTTCAGACAAATATTTTTAATGGAAAACCACAAAAAGATACTCGAGAACCATAAAGTCAAGAATCTGACTCTCCCAGTATTTCTTCTGTGTTTGCATGTTTGTTTGTTTGCTTTCCTGGGGCAGTCTATCTCACAGCAGTTTAATCTAAAAGGCTACAGAGCTGAAAGACAGAGAAATGACAACTAGGTGAGTCTATTGCTCAATGTTACCCATGTTTGTTTCTGAATGCAAGTTATTTCTTCCAAATGAAAGCATTACCCTTGTTTACAGTCATTGTGGATTGGTTAGTTAAACTTAATGGCTTAACATTAACTAATCAACAGAAGACTTCTTCACAACAATTGAGTCCTTACCACAGCATCTTCGTTCCTGTCATCAGTCAAATTTGGTTGCTATTGATCTAAAGTGCTACCAGAATCTACAGTAACCACTTGTATTTTCTCCTGGTGTTTTAAGAGCATTTCTAAGATGCAAACCCCCTGATAAATCTTCCTTTTCCCCTTTAGGTTCTCACATACCTAGCTTACTGAAAAAGTAAATCCTGTATGGTAACTAGCATGTGGGTATCACGTAGACCTTTACATTTAAATGATCTGGAGCTCTCAGCTGGAGAAAGGGAATGCCTTCAATGGTGCTCTTCTGTCTATAAATTTATGGTAATTTATAATACTTTCACATTCACTGATCACTTGATTTCTGATGCTGTCTTCAGTTTAGTAAGTGTTCATTGAATATCCATCATGTGTTGGGCTCTAAATTTGTGCATGTGAAAAGAAAATTATTTCTGAAGGATCAATAGTTGGATCTAAGAAATAAACTAGCAATGAACATGTTTGATATGAAAAGGCCTGCCTTTTTATCACAAGCATGTGCTCACTTATGACCTGAACCAGAACCAGATCACTGAAGTGTTACTTGCTATGTCAGGGTTTGCTTGCCATGTTCAAATTAAACCAAAGGGCTTCTGTGCATTACGCATGTGTCAGACCACTAAGCCACATCCCCAATCCTTAAACTCAAGTATTTTGTTTATTTTTTCACTGGTAAGTACAAAGCATTTATTGGTATCAGCTAAATTTAGGAATTCACACAGTTTCTGTTCTGTGGAGGATGGATAGAAGTCTGTGATTAGTAAAGATTTTCTACTTATGCAGATAGAATCTCTCAGGTAATAAAAGCTGTCCCAGAAGAGCCCATCAGAACAGGGGATGTTCTCTGACAGCCTGACTATGGATGGTACCTCTTTTCCTGTGAGTTAATCTTCCCTAGTTGACAGAATTCCCCTGGAGGTGTGCATGACAATTGAATTCTTTTTGGAGGATCTACCTTTAGCAGATAAGGGAACTCCAGACATTTGCTGCTCCTCAAGTGCTTTCAGATGGAAGTAGTAATCAGCATATAGAAGTCGCATATTCCATGGTGATAGCTCCCTCAGTCCTTGAAGTATACAGGGCCCTGAATGAGTCCTCAGAGCAGAAAGCATTATCTTGACTCTTGAAAGAGTTAAGAAAGAGTCCCCAAACAATTAAGAGATCTGAGGAGATCACTGATAGGTAAACTGCTAGCAGGGTTGGAACGAGTTCTCTTTATGTGCAAATATAATTTCGTGTTATTGGGTCATTGAGTAGAAAATATATATTTACATTTTCCTCATCCATAAGAAACTCAAAAATAACATAGCCCTGGCTGCATAAATGCTCCTTTAAGATTTGGAACTGAAGTTTTCATGCACATTTCCATCCCTGGCATAAAGTGAATTTTATTAAGCCACAGTCAATGAAAACAAAATCCCATCACTGAATGTACAAGTTTTCTGTCTATGCCATGTTTGGATATGTGAGGGGTGGAAAGATGCTGAGCACAGGAAGGAATGCATCCCTGAGCTGGGTTTGTTAATCCAACATTTTTCTTCGGTACTCATTACCTATGCAGAGACTCACCAAGCCTATCAGTCTACTGTAGAAATAAAAGCTGCATTTACTTCTCTTTCTTTAATCTCCCTGTTCTTAATTGCCATATTGACAAAAAGAGAAATAGTTGTTTATTTTCCAAATTCTCAGGAGCACTAGCCAAATTAATCCTTCTAAGCAGCTTCAGCAACAAGCAGCATGCCAAGCAGCAAGAGGCTCCCTTAAGAGATGAAATGCTCAACACGCAGACAGGTTAACCTTGACCAGGAGAGCCGGAGGCCTTTGTTTCTTACAGAAACAGCACTGTGCTCCAGGAGAACATCTGGGCTGAGAAATAGGCTAGTTAGATAACGGTACGTGCTGTCGATTGAGGCCGGAAAGCCTGGAAAGCATCTTTGATCATCTCCCCTTAGGCCATCCCCTCTTGTTTCTTGGTAATAGCATCTCAATTTTGTTCTCAGTTACAATTTGTCTTTCCTAAGTGATGAATCATGACCTCTGTGAACTGATCTTGATATTGGATTTATTTAGCACAGTGCTTTCATTCTTAGCTTCCCTTGCAGCTACTGCAACGTGGCTATTTGGCCCAATTCTGAAAAATACTATGAAAAAAATATAAAGTGTTAGCATAGTGCTGACCAGAACTATTCTTTCTTGCTTATTGTTTGGAACATTTGCTATTATATGGTGCTTATAATGAGGGGTGAAGAGAAAGGTATACCAGAAGAGAGACACAAGGGTCATGTAGACGTGATAAAGTAAGGAGAGTATGGGAGAGCTCGGAAAGAAAAGGTACACTATGTTAAAGGCACAGAGGCAAGGAACAGCTTGGAAAGTTAAATAACCTGTCTATAGAACCAGTCAGCAAAATCAAAGTATCAGAACATGAAATAGAGAGCAGTAAGAAGTGAACTGGAGAAATGAAAAGAAACAGAAAGAAAGCATAAGCACAAATAAACTCGCCAGACAACAATTAGATCATGAGATATACTATAAGCCACAATGGGGTGTTTGCACTTTACCCTCAAAGAAACGGGGAGATACTGAAAGCTTTTATCAAACTGATGGGATTAATTGCTTCACATAGGAGTGATCTGTCTGGACTTAATAAAGACACAGGAAACATTAAAAGTCATAGTTGTATACTGTAAGTGAGAGAAAGGAGGGTGTACAAAATAAGATTACTCAAAACTCAGTGCTAGAGGGAACTAAATGTACTATTTCAGAAGGTGCAATAAACATGAGTCTGCATGTGAGAAAATGCAATGAAGAAAAGGCAAAGACTAGCTCTCAGTGTCCAGTTCTGGCAGAGGTATACATACAGTTGATGCCAACCACAAAAAGATGTAAGAATGGGTCCCAAAATGTAGGAGTAGGTCCCGAAAAATGTGTAATGTTGAGAACTCTCTGAGATTAGAGGTAAGCCTAAAACTCAAGAGGGACAAGCAATGGCAGCCACAAGTTACTGTACCACTGGGGAGAATTTCAGTGTATCTAGGACTGGGATGTGGAGGAACATCAGTGGCCTGGCATTCAAGGAAAGAGATCTGTCTGAATCTTGGTGTAGAAAGGACTCACAAAGAACATCGCTCTAAGGCATGTTCTGGGGTGTACCCATCAGATTTCTCTGGAGGATTCCTATCCTAGGATGCAAGATGGCACTGGATATGCACACTAGGGTCAAATAATTTGGCCTTGATATTCTAGCAAGACTATCATGGTGGTGGCTGTATCTGCAGATGGGCCAAGCATCACTGTGTTAGGTGATGAAACTTTTCCTGGGGAGACACAACACCTGTTAGTCACCCCAGACAGGGAGCCCACAACAAACCAAAGAACGGATACCACCAAAGTCTAATTTGGTGAACCAATGAGTTTTATTGGGGTTACTTACAGGAATATGGATGAGGAGTTTCTCATGGGATAAGAAATGATTCAAAGATTTCTGTATTATCAAAGCCCTCTTGGCATGTGTGACAGCTCATAAGAGCTGGGAACCTGGAGCACACAACACAGCCTGCAGGCAGCTAAACAAGTTGGCCATTCCAAGTGACTCTGGTCTAAGCAAACCTTTTCCAGGAAGCTCAGCTCATTTTTCTCTTGCCCCAGACAGTTGGTATGGTTCCAGAATCCAAATGACTAGTCTGAGAGATACTCTTGGTAACATTATGGCTTTGTACGTGAGGGATGCACCTAGTGAATCCAGCTGGTTTGGGGGACTTCCTGCAGTTATTTTGAGTTGCTTACCTCCTTGCTTAAAAAGCTTCCTCAAAGTATGGAATGTTTTAATCTTTGGAGAAACTGGTATGCAGCAACGACACTTGGAGAAATACAAAATAACGAATAAAAGACAGGCAAAACTTGCAGCTCAGCGTGACAGGAAGAGAGTAGGCAGGATGAGTATAAGAAAGAAAAAAAAAGCAGTTCAGAAAATAGAGAAGTTATACCAAAATTTCAAGGGAGAGTTGAGATGAATTTTTCTTTAATTCTTTAAGCAAGACTGAGACTGAGACTGTCAGCAAAAACGGGAGAAGTCACCAAAAAAGCAAGAGATAGAAATATTTGCATTTGTTTTCTGAAATACAGTTGTAATTCACTCATTACTACCTAAAATAGTAAATCCACATTTTTGAATGTCCTATATATGGGGATTTTTATTATCTGCTGTTTCTAATTCCTTACCAATACATCAAAAGTATTTTCCCTTTACTCACTAAAAAAAAAATAACTATCTGAAACCCAGGAGTCATCATGTGAGAGGGAGCAGAAGGAATGTGTGCACCAGAAGATGGGGAAAAGGTTTGTGAAATACTATCTTCTAAGTACTGGGCAGCCAACATTCACTACAGCTGTGGCCTGCATCAGACCAGATCTGTCAATAGTCAATCATGAATTAAAGAACGTCTCAATCCTTCTTGATGAACTACTGACCACTACTGATGGATACTCCGGGAGGAGCAGTCACTGTCTTCACTTGTGTCCACAGGGGGCTCTGAGGAGCCCACCAGGCTCTAATGGATTGTCTCAAACTCACAGTCATACAGGTGATGCTGGGTAAACTCAAATGGGTCACATGAGAAAAGAGAGGCACAAATGATGTGGGAAAGGGTGAGGTTGCAGAAGTCAGGGTGCATGTTCTACACGTGTGAAGCTCTCAAAGAACACATTCAGTCAATATTATAAAAATAAGCTAAATTATTGCAGACAAATGGATGGAGCTAGAAAACATCATTTTGAGTGAGGTAACCCAGATAGAGAAAGACAATTATCACATGTACTCACTCATAAGTGGTTTTTAAATGATGGCTCAGTGGTTAAGAGCTTTGCCTGCTCTTCCAAAGGTTCTGAGTTCAATTCCCAGCAACCACATGTGTTCACAACCATCTGTAATGAGATTTNAGAGCTTTGCCTGCTCTTCCAAAGGTTCTGAGTTCAATTCCCAGCAACCACATGTGTTCACAACCATCTGTAATGAGATTTAGTGGCCTCTTCTGGCCTGCAGAGATACATGCAGGCAGAACACTGAATATATAATAAATAAATAAATCTTTTCTTAAAAAAAAGCAAAGAAAACTAGCTCACAAATCACAATCCCAGAAAACCTAGACAACAATGAGGACCCTAAGGGAGATATACATAGATCTAATCTACATGGGAAGTAGAAAAAGACAAGATCTCCTGAGTAAATTGGGAACATGGGGACCTTGGGAAAGGGTTAAAGGGGAGGGGAGAGGTAGGGAGGGGAGCAGAGAAAAATGTAGAGTTCAATAAAAAATAAACATAAAAAAGATATGGAAATTTCAGGAAAATAAGCTAAATTGAATAAATAAAAAGGACTGCAATTATCAAAAGTAAAGGGAAATTCAAAACTGATATAGATAAATAATAGCAAATTGCTTATTCAATTAATATGGAAATGATATATAATTGACAAAATGGCATGCAAGGTAGTTATGTGGTGCATTTGATGGAAATGGAAAGGTTGAAAGGTTATCTTAAACGATGAGCTATTGGAGTAGGAGAGCCAGGCAGTGTTTAAATGAATATAATTTGTCTGTTGTTATTTCGGGGTATAAGCTAGCCAGGCAGCTGGGAGCCGGGCCTTGGTAAGGAGTCCACCGCTCCCTCCTTACAACAGGCTATCACGGGGATTCCTCCACAGTTCTACCCCAGACACACCAAAATTCTCTCCAGCCATCAGCCATGATTTGAGTATCTAGCCTCCATTTCTTATGTCATTTCCAGCCCCACACTTGAGTCTCTATAAATTTCACCAGTCACTGCTGTACTTAAAAAGGAAAAAAAAAAAAGATGAGTACATTCAAGAATTACAAAAGCAAGCTCTAGTCTCAGCAGATGTAATTAGCTAGGATTTTATTATGCTAATATTATCAATTTTAAATGGGGAGTGCAGAATTAAAAGGGAGATTTACTTAGAAACAAGAAAATACGTAGCATGTGACCAAATAACTTTAAGAAAGGAGACTTTTTTTCTCCCTGTGGTGTGAACCAAGAGAATCTGGGAAACAGTGCATAGAACTATGACCAAAGGATGTGGTACAGCACTGCCCACTGCCCGGGAGACGGAGAACGTCAATCCTGTGCATATTAGGTCCATCTAACAGAAACCTGAAACATTACAAGCAACATTTTACGAGCCCACTTTGTGTAATTAAGGCAGGTAATCCTGGTCTCAATGGTCTCCATCCTGTAGGAGCAAAAGGAGAGAAAGAAGCAATAAGGAAAGGAGAGGGAGGGGAGGGAAGGAAAAGAGATTGTTCTGCTACATTGTCATATATTCTGGAAGTTATGCAATTGGCTTTTTTAATACAAAAATTCAACTGAATCTTTGGAAAACATTTTTTTTTTTGCCAATTGCTCTTTCTGTTTTACTGTGGCCACATCAATTTTCTGGTCTCAATTCTGTACTCCTAAATGTTTTTGCCATAATAGATAGTTCCATGGAAAACAGATTTTAATGTCTTGTAGTCTGTGATCAACTTGAGGTTTTTGTTCTTGTGTTATATTTCCAGTTAATATCACGATCACTGCTAAAGCTGTCTTGTAACACATATCCACTGGACAAGCTTTTGAAAATGCCATTTGACTAAAAAGTTCCATCATTTGGCTTAGAAACATCAGTAGGTTACCATAACTTGACATTCTTTATATCATGACTTCAACATAACAGGGTCATCCAGATCAGAATGACATTACAGCAGCAATTGTATTGGTCTCTCCCTTGTTACAGTCATTATCTTTGGTCATTCTATTTAAATGCATCATTTAGCTTGACAGCAAATTGTATGACAGAAGAAAAGAGACCTTGGGTTGAAAAACATCCCTAAGTCAAGCTGATTTAACATCACATAACTTCAAGGTGAATATGCACTTGCTACCTTGCCATATTCCCTTTCCCAGGAGAATGCTGGTACCACTGAACTGGGGCATTTAACCTTGAGGGGAGAGAAGAAAGAAATGGGCTTTAAATTCCTGAAAGCCTGTATAGAAAATTCAATAATTGTTTTTAAACAAGCAAAAAAAAAAGGACCCATCATTTTCAAAAAAATACTTGAAATATGGAAATCGGTATATGTAGAGGTTACAGTCTTAGATTTGCTTTTAGAAGTACAGGTTTGGAAACGCATAAATAAGTTCACTTGGTTTTTTTTCTCACACGTTACATAATTTCCAGGCAAAATGTGATTATGCATTTTAGTTTCACTATCATTGTTTTTAAAATTGAGGTATCATTATTTGCAGAAATACTTTAGTCATTAAATAAGAGATCCCTCTGTCACTGAAACAAGCGGCAAGAGAAAGAGTGTTCATTCATGGCATGGATGTTACAATGAGTAAAATTAAAAGACTAATGAGCCTAATTAGCTTTTTTCTTGCTGACTCCATTTTGTCCACCCCACCTTTTTATTTATTTATTTATTTATTACTGTAAACCATTCTATTCTGCAGTTGCCTTGAGTTACATACAGGAAGAGCATTTCTGATGATAAACTTTTTTTTGACAAAAGATAAGAATTAACCTTACCCCAGGTGATTGCCAATATCTTCTCAAAAAAGAACACTCTGTGAGGAGACCACATGATATTAGTATCCAGCATCTCACCCAGAGAAGCAAACTGCCCCCACAAAGGATCCGTGTGCCTTGCAAGATCCTGATGAGAGCAAAAATTACCTGCTCTGTGTAGCTCTCCAGCTAAGCAGACCTTCAGTCCTTACCTTTGTTGCTCTTTGATGAGATTTCACAGATCCTTTTAGCCTCTTAATGACAGATCTTGAGCCACAGAATTTCCTTAGTTCTTTGTATCTGTTCTTCTCATAAGGCCGCTCTACTGGAGACTTCATTCTAGCCCCTTACCTCTGCTTTCCTTGTTGGTTGGTATATCAAGACAGATGACCAAGCCTAGTTCACTGGAATGCTCACATCTTGGCCCATTGCTCTACAACTCTCATACAAAATGGTGATTCTTAGCCAGCTAGCTGCAATGCTGAAGTTAATTGCCATGCTTTAGAAATGGATGGTTGGTTTTGTGTTCCTTTCTGATTGGTCTACAGAGCTAGATCTACTTTCTCCCACTACCGGTTCTTATATGATCCCCTTCCTTCTGATTTAGAGAGAGAATAGAACGCAAATTTGAAAAGCAGATGTGAAATAGAACCCCACATACAAACAGGTGTTGGCCTGTGGTGTGCATCTGAATCAATAGCACAATGTGATAGTTTGAATGTAACTGACCCCTATAATCCCATAGGGAGTGGCACTAGTAGGAGGTATGGCTTTGTTGGAATGGGTATGATCTGGGTGGAGGAAATATGTTGCTGTAGGGGCAGACTTTGAGGTTTCCTATACTCAGGATACAGCGTAATGTTTCAGTCAACTTCCTTTTTGCTACAGCACCACATCTTCCTGCATGCTGGTGTGTTCCACCATGATGATAATAGACTAAGCCTTTGAACTCTAAGCAAGCCACCCCAATTAAATGTTTTCCTTATAAAAGTTGCCATGGTCATGGTATCTCGTTACAGCAATAAAAACCTGAGTAAGACAATATAATTCCAAGGCAAATAGGCATATAGATAAATATTTCTATTAAGAATGTATTCCTTGTAACACTAGAGAATTTTTTTCAAAACATCTGAGACACTTAGCACATCCAAACTGTAAGATGGTCATAATTTATTTTAAAGAAATGAGGCTTGTCACTGTTTTGTGGTGATCAGGGGACAGCTCAGAGAGACACAGAACCAAACTGAGTAACCTGAGTGAGATGAAAGCTCAGCTAAAATGGAAATGTGCTCACAACTAGGAAGTGGGAGGAAGAAGAGGAAAACACACACACACACACACACACACACGGATGGTTATTGTTTGAGTCTCACATATTCCCTTACAGGAACACATTGTAAATGTTTGAACCCCACTTGGCAGCAGTATCTTAAGCATGGTAGAACTCTTTAAGTGAGAAGTAGGTGGTGGAAACAGATGACTAGGGTTGGTCCTTTAAAGCTTCTATCAGCTCCTGGTTCCTGTCATAGCTTTCTGATTCTGGGTGCTCCTTGGTGTGAACAAACTCCACCCCACACTCCCACTGCCATTAACTGGGCTGCCTCACCATGCCTGCCCACCTCAGTGGAATGAAATCCTTTGAAACTTTGAACCAAAACGTGGCCTTCAGTGCTCCGTCAGACATTTTAATTATAATGAAATGAAAACAACTGAACTACTTCACAATTTGTCTAGAGGTCTCACAGGGCTTGGGATGTAAGAATATCTTGAAGTGTTGGATACTTGTTACGAAATTTCACACAAGGGACAAGAGGAGACAAATACTGCATACATCATAATCCAGCACTTACCAGAGTCCTCCTCACTGAGCCTTTGAGGCATATGTGGCACAAATGAAAGCACCTGCCATTTTTTGCAAACCTTAGTTTTTCACTTATTAATTCAATTTTATGGATTGATCAATCCAACTATTCACTAATTTAGTATGAATGAAGCAAAACTTAAAACTTAAAAGATTCCTGCCACTATTCATTGTTGGTCACCATCATGGACAACAAGAACTTTGATATTCCAGTTACACAAATATTGTTTAAAAAATTTGAGGCAATTGCCAAGGAATTTGGATGAAGAGCAACATTCAAATCACTGGAGGCCCAGCTCTCAGCCACCCTCTAAAACTGAATGGTGCCTTGAAGCTCATAACATTTGCCTTCCTCTATGAGGCCTCTACCCACCATCCCAGGAGTGGAGTTTCATGCTAAATGTTGATGAGCTTGAGCTTTGGATTTTGGTAGAACATGCTTGAAAGGCATCTATTGACCCTCTCTTGAGATCAGCTCCTGGGATCCACTTCTTGTCATCTCTGATGATGCATGAATGCTAAGGAAAGACAGTGCAATGAAGTTGCTTTTATCTACCATTTGAGATGCCAAATGAAAGGAGACAAAGGTGGAGATAGAAGCGTTCTGTTGAGGCCTATGAAAGGAGGGCTGTTTCCTCCTGGTAAAGCATGGCTGCCTTCACAGAATTATCTTTGTTTGTTCTTTAATTCTTTGTATTCTATTATGTTAGAGTAGTTTGGTCTAAGGAATGGGATCTGTGATATGTCTCTTGCCCTGGGTAGAGACATGACATTTTGAACTGCCTAAAACTCATAAAATAGCCTTTTAGTTGAGGCTCTGCCATAAAGAAACAGACATACCTTTATCCCTCCAAGGTACTGCTGTCTCTTCCCTAAGAGTCAATCTAAATTAAGTCACCTGGATAGGAAAGTGTCCTTCAGGGAAAACTGTGTTCCAGAAACTCCACAGCAGAAAAGTATAGGTCTCAGTGTGTGGGCTGACCTTGGTCTTTATGCCATTGTTACTGGCCCACTGCACTGCTCTCTGTTTGTCAACAGAGACTACAGGAACCTAGAACATGAAGGGACATTAGCTTGATAAATTGGTAACACTGCTATCACCATGGTCACCTGAGTGCTCTACAGAAACTAACATTGGGGGTTATGATGATGTTCTTAACTTCGGGTTCCTGAACTTTGACAGTAGTATAAGTGTCTTCCCCCTCTAGTCCTGCCTTTTCTTCACTGGTACTGTCTCTAATGACCATACCTTGCTTTCTGACTCAACAAAGAAAGGAGATCTGTTTAGGTCATTGAAACTCCACGGTTGCTTTTCTGCCACTCCTGCTGTCTCCTGGAAATCCTAACCCCACCTCAGGTTCCGCATAATCACTGGTGAGCATGTTCCACTGACAGATGCAGGCCACATGCAAACTGCATTTCTCCCGGGCGAACAAAATCTGAATATGTACATACTTCTTAAAGTGCTTCTCCCACAGAAGAGGTCTTCTCTCCCACAATTACTGGGGATTAAATATTTTTTATAATTCACTAGTAGAAATTCTTGGACACATTGAAAGAATTTAGTTTAAGCTGTCTATCTATAGCTAGTATACTAGATTTTCAGTCTCTTAAGTACTTGCCCTTTTACTAAAAAAAAGAATGTCATAGATAAAAATTAAAGTAGATTAAAATAGTTACATTTATATACTTTGGAAGTCTGTTTTGTTTGTGGAAAATATCTTCTGAAAGGCCACAGTGATCTTTCTTTCATTTTCCATGCCTAAAATGCACTCAGTTGTAGGGTTGTGGAATTTCAAAATTCTTTGATTCTAATTAATCAGAACATTTTCTTTCATTTAGGTCTGGGAATCCATAAAAAGTTATTAGCTGTCAGCAGCTCTAATGCCAGTTTATTAGAGGCACTGACTCAGTGCCTGTTGGTGGCTATTGTGCAGGCTGAAAGGTTAACAAGAACAGGCTGCTACCAAACGCCTTGCCAGGTGTTTCCCCTGCAGTTAATGGACTTGAGCCAATAGAAATTATTACTCTAGAACAAGCTGCAGACACCCTTAATCTTCAGACAGAAACATTAGTGGGGAAAAATAACGCTGGGATTTGTTTTGTTTTGTTTTGTTTTTCATCATTGTCAGAGGTAGAACAATTAAAACACACTACAGTTAATCTTCTATCTGTAAATGAAGGGCTGACAGCTCAGAAAGGAAAAAGAGAGAGAAACCTTTTTAAAAGAATACGCATGTATAACATGTCGCAGTAAAACAATAACAGTCACTGCAGTAAAACAATGTCTTGTAAAACTTACAGGTCTTTAGAAGCGAGTAGTTAAAGAATTAAAGAGTACATAAGTATTAGCATGTCTAACTCCTTTTAATTGCTGGGTCTGTAAGTCTGAACAGTTGCAACAAAATAATCGGACTCAACCAGATGGAATCAGAGCCAGTCACCAGGAGTGTTGCAAAGTACATGCTGTTTAGGACTGTGTGGTCCTCAAATGCAAAACAGAACAGATGGCAAAACAAACAGGTCAGTGTTTGCTTTATTTCCCAGATATTGAGGTTCCCTGATTACCCCCATTTGTTTTAGGTACTTCAGAACATCTGTAAAACTCAGGCGAAAGACAGAGGTGACTGAGCATGGGATGTGAGCTCTCATGCTGTCAGATGAAAAGGAAGGGATTCTCAACTTTTCACAACCTGTAGGAAGCACATAAGAGTGTAGGGCTTTGAACTTCAGTCCTTAACTGATGGAGATACCATGAGAGGATGTACTTTAGTTGTCTGAAAGCCCAAATGAAACGAGTGGGAAGCAAGAGAGGAGGAAAGGGTGTGGGGAGGCCAGAACAGAAGGGAAAACTGCTCGTGCCCATGTAAGCACTAAGGAGCTCAACCTGTGCCAATATCTTCATGTCCAAATGGCATTTTCTTTGAGTGGAAAATGGTGTTTCTGGAAGAAATGGCTTACGCAGGAGGAAAATCACTGGTGTGTTCAGAAGTTCTTATTCTGTCAGAGAGCAAAAAGCACTCAAGGATTAGTTGAAACAGCAACCAAAGTAGGGGACTAAACAGAAGGATCCTACTGACAAAATGTGGGACAAATGTTTTTTTCCCATTTAAGAAAAGGAACTAATAAAGTATAATGTGCTGCATTGAGAAAAGAGCAATTAAATACATAAAGGGTAGAGGGGGAAAGTTCTTCTTGAGAAAGAATTACGGCTTTTTAGAAAGGAGCAAACCGGTCCCCACACCCAGCACATTATTCCAGATCACAAAGAAAGCCAGCGGTGCACAGTTGCCGCATCTGATCCAAGGGATCTAAGAAAGCCCTGGCAACAGCAGAAAGAAATAAGTTTAAGTCCCTCTAGACAGGTTGTGACCAAAAGGATCTATAATACTCCTGTGAAATAATATTTATTCCAAAACTAGGAACAAAGGATAATCAACTACAAATTATTTGACATTTTGCTAAACACCTACCCTATATTATGAAAACTGTCAAGCAAATACAAAACTAAAAGGCCATCACAACTAAACAAAAAGTGTGATAGATGCTAGTTACTAAAAATAGTCTCTGATTGCATCTCTAAAACCTCTGAAAATAAGTTGCCTTTCCCTACTACCTGCATGCTTGAGGTTGATGTTATTTGACTGTTTAGAAAATTGTTCATTCCATAAATATTGAATGTGGGCCAGTGAGATAACTTAGCAGGTGAAGTCATTTGCTGTATAGCCCAGGCCACCAGATTTCAATCCCTGAAAACCACATAAAGATAAGAGGGGAGAACTGATTCCAAAAGGGTGTCCTTTGGCTTCCACATGTGTGCCATGGGATGCACATGTAAGCTCACACACATGTACGTGCACACACACACAATAGTAATAATAATGATGATATAAAACAAATATTGAATAAGTACTCCCATATTGCCATGAGACAGGATAAAAGAAGGTATGTAGTATAATTTCAGTGCAAAATCAAAAAAACAGTGAAGGGAAAACCAGGAAACAGGGGGAGATGGGGAAAGACCAGCAGAGTAGAATAGGAAACCAGGAATGACGAAGGCAGCATTTTTGGCAGATGGTCAGGGAATGTCCTTCTGAGGTGGTAAGCCTTGAGCAGAGACAGGAGTATGTCAAGAAGCCCCTCAAACATTCTAGTCAACAATGAAGGCAAGGAGGTAGCACCAAGCACACACACCCTAAGAAGGGAGTCTTGTGTTGTTTAGCATAGTCTGTAGATGGCATGCCTGTCTGAACTGCATTCAGTGAGCCAGCTGTCTAGGGTGGATCAACATCAACACATGAAGAGAAAAGTCTCATCATTTCTAAGGCTCACATCTGTGACTGCGGATGGAAGGTCTATTTGTATTAAGCATGTGGTCCGAGGCCAGTGAATCATGTAAGGATCAGATAGCCACTGATCCCCATGGACAGAACACAAGAGAATATTGAGGAGATTAGGTCCCATGAGTCCTTGTGAAGGAACAGCCCAATGATAAAGCATTCCATGCTGCCCTGTCTCTTGCAGTGTCTTGCTCCTTCAGTAGCAATAAGCTATCATCACCATTTATCAGAGTTCCAGATACTCTATTAACTGCATGGCAGGAACTATAATTATGACCACTTCTAATGACGAAATTCTATAATTAAATGTTCCTTGAGAATTCTAAAACTGTAGCTATAGATTTTATAAAAGTTGGGCAATCTATTTCTCTAGCATTACCATTATTGCTATATGTTGAGGCTCTGGACTGTTTTCTGTATATGAGCTGTGATGAGTTTTTATTAGTTTGTTTATATTTTGAAATAGCTTCATGTATTACAGATTGGCATCCAACTGGCTATAGGCTATGTTCTGAGATTTCAAACATACAAAATCATGACTAATATATGTGATACTGTGGATCAAACACAGTATCTTGTGCATGCTAGGCAAGCACTCTACCAACTAAGCTTCATTCTTAACCCAACTGTGAGATTTTTTTGAGCAAGCACTTTATCGATCTGGGAATATTTATTTCATCTGTGAAATAAAAATAAGAGTAAGTACTCCATAATTTTCTGAAATGAAGTAAAATTAGTCTAGTAAAGTATTCAGTGTCAAGTACTTAAAAACAACCCAGTGCTATGCTTTGGGTGTTGAATTTCAATGACAATCCATGTAAGAGTCTTGGTCCCTAGAATGGCCCCTCTCTTTCTTCTCCACTGACTCATACCACTGGTCACTCATTAAAAGATGACAAAAAAAAGGTCAATATATTACATAAAAGAAACTGTTGATTTCTAATATAAGCAATGTACTTACTTATTTATGTGCTCCTTCATTTGGTCATAATATTTATTCAATAGTGTGATAACAAGAGAGTTTCATCTCAAAGATTCCATTAAAAGATGAAATCCATCAAGTTATCAGAGCCCAATAAAACATATCATAGGGTACTTAAGGTATTTCCTACAGCAGTAAATGTAGTTTATGAGTTCCTGAAGGACATTGTAGTAACCCACCACTTTCTTTCGGAAAGAGAAAGGACCACTCTACAGTAACTAGCCAACTCCTTGCCAACCATCCCCCTCTAGAGAGACTACCAACAGCAGCCATAATCGTTCCTGCATCCATGGGCCTCTAACAACCTCAGTTTAATTTCTGTACAAAATAGATATGCCCGCATATATGTATGCATTTTGCTCACTTTGGGCATTGCTACAACAGAATACCTGACAGAGAAACTATAAGGGAAGAAAGATTTACTTGGGTTCACAACTTATAAGGTACAATCCATCATGGACAGGAAGACATGGTGGCTACAGTGGCTCCATCTGTGGTGAGAGGAGCTTGCAAGATGACATGTTAAGTCCATGACACATCAGGAAGCGGAGACAGCAATTTCAGAAACAAGGCTGTGCTATAACTTCTAAAGTTCACTTACATTGACCTAATTAGGCCAGCCAGGTTCCACTTCCATAAGGTTTTACATCAACACCATCTGGGGACCAAGCATTCAAACGCATAAGCCTGTGGGTGACATTTCATATTAAAACCGTGATGATATGTTCCTAGTTGTATACATATGAATAGGTTTGTTTTTAAGACAGTTCAAGAGCTGAAAGGGAATAAGCAAACAATTTTTAATTACTATGACTGAAAATAATAATCAAATTCTTCAAATAAATAGTTAATAAATAATGGTTTTTATTTCCAAGACTTTGATTCTTCTTCTTTTGGATGAAACTGGCTAATCCAAGGATGTCAGATATTGAGAATGGGTTTTATTCTCTGCTCTTCTGATCTCTTCCTCAGAGAAATGCTTAGCTACTTCTGACATTTTCAGAACCTGGAGTCAGTATATAGCTTATTAATGTCAGTTAAACATCACAATCATGATTCCAGCCCACCGAGTCTAAAAGCCACAAAGCTTTGCCAAACAATAATCCTTTACAAAGGCATTTTAGTACCTTCTTGAGTTTTTCTGGCCGTGCAGACAAGTACAATTAGAGGAGTGTCTGAGAATTTTAGAGTAGCAAGTCTCTTGAATTCTATTTGTTCTCTCTCTCTCTCTCTCTCTCTCTCTCTCTCTCTCTCTCTCTTTCCCTCTTTCTCTCATTCTGCCTATCAGTTACTTCTGCTGCAGGCCAAGGACATTTTACCATTTCCTTCTTTTTGATGACAAGCTTAGAATTAGTATAATTGATTAAATTATTCTTAAAAAATTGATCCAAGCTATTAAATTCTATAATGTCCATGGGTAAATAATATCATTCATGTCTAATCAATGTTCTTCATCCTCTTGATCTAATAAGCACAGAGACCCCTCCTACATGTGCTCCTGATTCTTACTAATACAAATTGAGGTTATCCTGTCATCATTGGAGCATCATTATAATCCATTCAGAAAAGGATGCATATGTATTCATATTTGCTACACATTACTAGCTCACTTTTATTATGAGCATGGCTCTCGTGGATAGACATAAATGCCAACAGGTTTGGCATTTCTTTGTGAAACAGCTCACTCTGGTACTAGTCAAATGTTTCACTTGAGAAGAGTAGTTAGGATGCTAAGATAACCTCAGGTAGGGTTAGAAGACAAGATTCTGTATCCCATGAGTACTTGATACTGCTATTCTGCAGTGTTTACATCCTAAGCTTGGTTTTCAGACACTTTATTTTCACTGTAGGAAAGGATAAACTTCATTCAAAAAGATTTCTCATTCTCTGAATGTTAGGCTTCCATAACCTTGTATCTGTCCCTTTCATCACGTATTATATCCATAGTCATCAGAAAAAGGCCAGGTGATATACAATCATTAGAATTGTTACTGTTAACACAGGTCCGAAAGCATAGCACACTACTTCTACATCTCATCTGATGACTAACCACACATAAGCCTAGGTCATGCAAGGAAAATATGAGTAATAATAAAAATCTAAGTTACATGTCACTAACATCCTGTTTCCCCTGTAAACACTTTATCTGTTTGCTCCTCAAAAGTGTTAAAAGTATCCACTCTTTAAGTATTTTCTGATCCATCCTTCCTGCCATTAACTTTGTCAACCAAGTTCTTAGCAGGAAAGTTATTTCACATATAATCTGGGGAACTCATGAAAATTTGGTAGAGGGACATTTAAGGATTGGGTATGATACAAATGATGAAGGAATATATAATAACTACAGTCCAGCCACAGTTGGAAAGCATTGTCACCTATGGGCCGATAGAGGCAGGGAAAGAACAGTCAGATGAGCATGGAACTGGAAAGAAGGTAATGCAGCTGTTCCAGTTTCTTTGCTATCGCCGCAATAAAACCTCCTAACCAAAATGCAACATAAGGGAGAAAGCATTTGTATAGCTCACAATTTCAGGTCACCATCCATCTTTGAAGAAAGTCAAGGCAGAAACTTAAAAGACTATTACATTCACAGTTAAATGCAGAAGTGAATAAACACACCCATTCTGCCTCTGTTTTTCTAGTTATCTTTCTCCTATCTTAAATAGTCAGGGATTCTTGTACAGGGAATAGTTCTGCCCTCAGTGGGCTGGGTCTTCCTACACCAATCAGCATTCAAGACATGCCAACAGGTCAACTTCAACTGGATAACTCTTCAACTGGGATTTTCTTATCATATGATGCTAGGTTGTGGCATGCTGACATATGAAACTAACAAGGACAGCAACCAATCCCAGAGAGAGGTGTGAAAGAACCTTGAACTCATTCTCCAGTTACCTGAATGTTAATAAAGCAAAGGAAACGTATCCTCCACTACACCTGATCTTAATAGAAAAGGTATTTCAGTTAGGGCCCTAAGTCAAAAATTAGGGTTCAGATTTCATTCTAAGCATTATGGGAACCAACTTAAAATTTTTAAGTTAAGAAATAATTTGGAAGCTAATGGGATTGCTCAGCAGACAAAGGCACATGATGTCAAGTCTCATAAGCAGAATTTCATCCTGAATTCCCACATAGCAGAAGGAGAGCACCAAATCCAACAAGTTTTCCTCTAACATCCACTAGCAATCTATGACACACTGTGTGCCCACACACAGATATACACACATATACAAAAATTAAACAATAGCATATTGGGTGTGTGTGCATGTGTGTGTATGTGTGTACATGTGCGCAGGTTCCCAGGGAGTTCAGAGTTGTAGGATCCTCCTGGAGCTGGAGCTAAAGACAATTGCAAGCCACGTACCATGGGTGAAGGAATGAAATTCCAGTTCTGTGCAATAGTATGTGCTCTTAACCTCTCCAACATCTCTCTAACCACTAAATATTTTAAAAGAAATAATATGCAATTAAAATGATTATTTAAATATATTTTTCTAAATATTCTGTGTGAAAAAAAGAGTTAGAAAGGCTCAAGAGAATGCAGAAAGATGAATTTATGGTTTATTGCCAGTTGTATAGCCAAGAGATGGCAGAAATATATTAAGAAGGTGGCAGTCTTGAGGAATATAAAGAGTATGGCTTGAGGCGTATTTTGGAGGTTGATTCGAGAAGATTTAGTAGCAGGTGTAATATTGAAAGTAGCGGAAAATAAGATGTTATATATGAATCCGAGGTTTATAAACTTGCTAACAGACTACATTGTGTCAGAATTTACTGAGATCTGTTCAGTATACGATGAGAATTAAGTTTGAGAAAAGTCCCTGAAGAGAAAAAAAGGGGAAAATGTAATGTGTAAAAAGTCACATAGCCACATGATTTTCTAGGAACAAAGCACATTTTATGATTGTCAATTTCAGCATTTTAGACTCTAACCACAAATAGAAAAGTCAGCTTTATGGCTAGATTCTGTCACTGGCAAATGGGAGCTTTCAGAGATGTAGGCTCACCTCTTCCAAATAGATGGCATTAGTAACCAAAGGTAATAAAGTATTTGTGACAACTGAATTGAATATTGATTTTGTTCTATTTTTTCCCTCTGGATAACTTTTAAGAAATATTTATAAGACGTTAGGTTGCAGGCCTAATCAATTGAAAATAACAACCAAATCAATTAATTGTTAACTAGCCACTTTCCAATATTTCTTGCTTCTGCCTTTGTTTGGAATTAATTTGTATATCCTACATAAGTCAAAATTTTATTATCTGTTTCTGACATAATATACTCCCTGAAATTCTGAGAGACCAAGATTATCATCTCTTACCAAGATATCTGAATGTTTTAACTTAGTTTTCCTAATAGTGGCTATTTATACATTTATGCAAGAATATTAAAATTTTTCCTCTTCCACATTAATCATACTCTAATAACATCAGACAATGTAATGCACACATAATATTCCACTCACTACTATTTCTATACTGGTTCCTTCTTAATTTTGACAAATGCTTTTCTAGGACCTTACCAGATGATCTTAATAATTATGGTGCCAAAAGAAATAGATTTTCCTTCAGATTGTCAGTGATGCTCTTCAGTGTTGTTGAGAAATAATGAGGAGGGATTGCTGTAAAGGGATACTTGTGGACCCTGGCCAGGGAAGCAGGTAGGATAACTGTACATCTTTGCCTTTTCCTCTTCTGCAAAGCCAATGTCCCCAGTCTTGTCCCAGCTTGGCAGCAGAATACCTGCTACAACCTTGCCTTCCCCTCTGCCCCCACCTCTAACTGACCACTGAGACCTTCTCCTCCAAACTTCACTTCCTCCACTCATCCTAAGATCCCAACCCCCAACATAAGCATGCATTGCCCATGAGCCTATTGGCCACTCCAACTAGTGAAGCAGGTAGGCTTACTGCAGATCCTCACCTTTCCCTTCTCTTTTCAAGTCCAACCTCCCTGCCTCATCACCTACTCTGTAACAGACCCTCTGCTGTGGTCCCTACCTCTCTGCCCCCACCTCCAGTGGACCACATGGATCTTCTCCTCTAACCTTCTTCCTATGCGTCTTGCTATTACAGCTCTCATCTTCAGCAGGTATTCCCTGGGAATCTGCCAGCCAAACCTGCCAGAGAAGGCAAGTAGGCCAGTGAAGCAGGAAGGTGAGCTTCAAAGATTCACTTTCACTTATCCCCTCCAAATCCAATACCCTGTCCCATTCCTTGCTCTGTATCAGACTACCTGGTTTTGCCTCCCTACAATCTCCACCATTTCCAGCTACTGAGAAGATTCTGGCAAAACACCATGTGCTCCCTCCTCCCTCCTCCCTCCTCCTGCAGATCCCATCACCGCCCATCCAGGCCCATCTCTATTCCTGTCAGCTCTCAATAACTAGAAACAAATATTACCAGAAACTGCCAGTGGTCTCACATACAAATATTCCAAAAGAGTTACCTACCAGGTAAACCGTAACCACTAACCGCCCCCTAAAAACCAGAGAGGATGACAGAAAACAAGGAACAAAACACCCACCCAACAAAGACCAGCTATTAGTACGTACAATTACAATCTTCCCCAAACACAGATGCCTAGATGATAACATAAAAATGCAATTGATAACAGCCAGGACAATATGTCTCTACTAGGGCCCGACAACTCTACCACAGTTGACCCTGAGAACTGCAACACAGATAAAGCCTTTATGAATATGATAGAGGTCCTCAAAGGAAAAATGAATAAACCCCTTAAAGAAATCTATGAAAACACACACAGTGGAATGAAATGAATAAAACAGTTTAAGACCTGAAAATGGAAATAGAATCGATAACAAAAATCAAAATTGAGGGAAGTCCGGGAATGAAAATTTTAGGAACTCAAAGAGGAATCTCAGAGGGGAGCCTACCAACAGAATAGAAGATATGAAAGAGAGAATCTCTGTCACTGAAGACACGACAGAAGAAATTGATATCTTGGTCAAAGAAACTGTTAAATCTAAAAAACTTTACGCATAAAACGTTTAGGAAATCTGGGACACTGTCAAATGACAAAACATAAAAATAACAGAAATAAAAGAAAAAGAAGCACAGGTCTGATGTAGGAGGGTCATCTGTCTATGTGTTACTTTCATTGGTTAAT
>LOEQ01011080.1:3889-28223 GCA_001685075.1 Bramus lutescens
CGCCGCCACCCTGACTCCAGTTCTGCCTCTCTTTATCAGACACACAGCTCCACCCTGCCATCTTTCCCATCTCTCTATCGCACACTCATTTATTAAGGCGGTGTTGCAAACTGCTGGATGGTACACAGTATATTCTTTTGCCCAAACAGCTTTACATGAAAATATTTATTGCAAGGAATCGTTGATCTGCTTCAAGGTTTCTGAAGCACCATCAATACTGGAATATCTCTGAGACTATTCTCAGATATCCTGCTGCTGCCCAGAATCAGGGTGATCATGCAGCAGAGCCTGCAAGAGCTTGAGGTGGCTGCTGGCACTCCAGGGATGACCATCTCCTACCCGCAGCAGGGCAAGCAGTGTGATAGTAGTAGCGGTGATGGTGCCGCATCACGGACTTGGCCTGTGGGTTGGGCAGTGGCACTGACCTGAGCGGAGAGCAACGAGGCTAGGGGAGTCAGATGGTGGCCCGAGCCTCCCAGCGGTCTGAGGACTGGACCCACTTGCTAACGTCTTGCTCCTTTGTTTACTGCGGCCACATTTCCACACCTCTCACCACAAGCATGATGTTCCACACCACCATCTTTTTCTTTTATCCAATTCCATGAAACCATGTTTTAAAAGCATCCTCCCATAAGACTTGCCTTATGCTGTAGTTGGTCTGTAGATACCGCTCGCCCTGCGGGTTCATCCTCTGCTGCTGCATCTCCCTGAAAAGCCTCTGAGGGTTTATCGGGCTCCTCGGTGTTGCCTGCCCCACAGACCCGCAAGTGCTGGTGGCTGCTGCCATCTTGAGTCTCCAGAACGGCTCTTGGCACTCTGCAATATGCATTTTGATTTCTTCCAAGACTTTCTGCAGCTTGATGACTTATTTACTTTTATGTCTTTGGATATTCTGGATAACGATCTATTATCAGATTTGTCAATATTTTCCCACAGGCTGTGGCTATCTTCTCATTATTTGGACATTTAGCAATTTGTGAAGAAAAGAGGATGGAGAGACAGACAGACAGATGGAAGTTCTGCAACAGTGCAAGGCAGGACGTCTTACAGAGATGGGCGACTTCAGATTTGGAAGACGTGCTAGCTGAGGCTAAAAGGCGGAGTCCAAAGGACATGAGAATCATTTGTAGGAGGTTCCCACTGGCCAACCTGAGAGCCATCTGTACATCAGCAAAGATTTTAATTATAGTGGATTGAGCCCCATCAGATGCAGTTCAATCTTTAGTTTTTAAAAACACTGTCAGCTGGGCAGTGGTGGCGCAGGCCTTTAATCCAAGCACTCAGGAGGCAGAGGCAGGCAGATCTCTGAGTTCGAGGGCAGCAGCCTGGTCTACAGAGTGAGTTTCAGGACAGCCAGGACTATACAGAGAAACTTTGTCTGGGAAAACCCCAAATAAAATAAGATAAAATCACTGTCACCTTTCAGAGGATGATGAACAAACTCATTCTCTCAAAGACAACTAGGTAGGCTTAGCGACCCACACCTATAATCCCAGCATGCTGGATGTGGAGACAGAGTATTATGAGTTCAAGGCCAGTCTGTGCTTTATGGTGAGATCTTGTTTCTAAAACGAAACTGGTATGTAAAGGAAAAGCAGCAAGGGGTTGTACTGCCTTTAACATGTAAACTCTACCACCAGGTCACTCAGTAGACAACTGAGTGGAAATGTCTCTTTACAGAGTATTCAAGGCACTGCGTGACAGACAGCGTGTAGAAAATCACCGTTTAGATCTCCTCAGTGCATTAGTGAACTAATGCATCTTATGGCGACAGGGACATACATCTCACACTGAGAAGCAGCAAGATCCACCTGCCTACCTGTGAGAACAGCCCACACCTGTATGAACTTGACAAAAAAGAGAGACCCTGATTCTAATCCAACCCCTGGATCCAGCTGCCACTTGGCAGGAAATTTGGGTGTGTATCTTGAACCACCCCCAACAGTGTCAGTCAGAGTAATGGAGACAGTAGAAACGCGGTGTCCACAGCTCAGATTCTTCAGCATGCAAACTGTGAGATAAGAAGGGCGTGAGGGTTTACCTGCAAACTAAAGGAGACTCGAAAGACAGAGAATGCTTGAAAACAAGGAGATGACATTCTGTGTCTACGGAGGCACACTCAGGTGTGTGGGAGAGAGAAAACCATCAAAACAGAAGAGAGTGGACACCCAGAACAGTCAGGTGAGGGCCCAGAATGGTGGTGTGCGTCTACCATCCCAGTCCATGGGCAGCTGAGCCAAGACATTTGTGGGTTTGAGGCCATTTTGGGCTTGGAAACAAAAACATGACTCCTGATGACTTTCTGATAAATATATTTCTTCCATAAAATGATCAAAAGATTTAGTTTTATTTTATGTGTATGAGTGTTTGCCTGTGTGTATGTCTGTGCACAATGTGTACCCATGCAGGCCAGAGAGGGCGTCAGATCCCCTGTAACTGGAGTTACAGATGGTTGCAAGGCACCACATGGGTGCTGGCAACAGGACTCTCTACAAGATGCTTACCCAGTGAGCCATCTCTGCAGCTGTCTGCTTCTTAGCGTTTGTTCTTCATTTCACAGTTTGTGCCTCATTCTGCACACCCAGAGGTAAGTAACAGCGGTAGTCATGACTGAAGTCCCAGCTGAATTGGGCCACTTGAGACACAGAATTTCTGCCAGAACAGAAGGTCTAGAGGCCACAGAACATGCTTGCGTGCTCGCTGCTGTATTCCCAGATGAACCTAGCAGCTCAGTAAATGTCGGCTGAGTGGATATACAGCAGAGAGCAGACTCGGGACTCCCTATATTCTGTGAAATGTGTAGTGTCAATAATATGAAAGTTTGACCCCACCGTGAAGCTCTGTCTCCCTATTGTCTCAGACTCAATGACATTTGCACAGCTAAGGTCATTTCACGGCTCCTTTGGCCACCATGCCTCCCATCAGCTGAGTCAGGTGAGAGAAGAGTCCCAAGAACGACTCTGTTGTTCACCATCCCATCTATAAAGCAACTCTACAAAGGAGGCCACACAGGAACTGGTTGAGCCAGAGGAAAGGTGGAACCAACCTGTCACTTGACCCAGAGTCTGTTGACATTTCTGTGAAGCAGGTACGTGGCATGCTGGGATGTGTTTCCTTTGTGGCCGGTCAAGAAAACCAGGGACACCTGTGAGCTTTCATGCTCGGGGTGGAGTCCTGTGAACACAATCGGGGAAAGATGTCAGTCATGCCAGCTGTGTCTAGTGTGGGGACACATGATTGGTGTCTTCCATTTCTGCCTCCCATCTCCAGGCTCCCAACTCTAGGACCTTGAACCCTACCCTAGTTTTTCTGTTTGCTATAATAAAACACTCTTGACCAAAAGCAACTAGGGGAGGGAGGGCCTTATTTGACTTGTAGCCTGTTATTGAGAGAAGTCAGAGCAGGAACACCAGGCAGGAACCTGGAAATGGGAACCGTGGGGGAGGATGCTGGCTGGCTCACTTGCTCATTGGCTTATGCCCAGCTGGCTTTCTTATTCAGCCCAGAACTACCCACCTAGGGATGGTGCTGCCCTTAGTGGGCTGTGCCTTCCTGCATCAATTAGTGATCAAACACTGCTCCGCACGTGTGTTCCCAGGTCCTTCCCATCTAGGCGATTCCTCAACTGGGGCTTCCCTCTCACATGTCTAGGCTGTGTCAAGTTGACCAAACCAACCAGTACAGACCCCAACACCATGGGGATTCCAGGTGCGCCTTCAGACAAATATATGCTACCACCTTCATCTTAGGGGATCCAGATCCAAGACATGTTGGAAAGGCAGCATCTGGACTGAATTAGGGGAAACTCAGTTGCTGAGATTTCATTGGTGAGTGATGCCCCCTCCTTCCTGCCTGAAACTGGTCAGTAGGTGGGACACGTGAGTACCAAAGGCTCAGTCATTATTCCAACTGGAGAACATTAATGGATTCTTGTCTCTGTTTCCCATTTAACAAAACATTGGCTGAGTCCTTTAGGGCTGGGGTGGTGCTGATCTTGACCTGAGATCAAGAGAGGAGTGTTACTGGACCTGGAAGCAGTTTCTTTCACCCGGCATTTGTTCAACAGTTTTCTTCCAAGTCCACAGATGCTACTCACCTGTGGAAATAATGCTTCTCTCTCCCCTTTTCCCAAAAGACAAGTTCCACTAATGCCAAGGATGCCAGTTCTGTACCCCTCTTCTTCCAGAGCCTGTTTCATCTTGCTATAACATGATCCCCTCTCCCAGGCTGGACACTTGATATATATTTTTTAAAATCCAAACAGTTTGGGAAAGTCTTCGATTGAGCAGACCCATCTGTTTGGCCTCTGGTGAGGGCTTCCTTGTCTCCACCACATCCTGGCGGATGGCATCATGGGGGAGGACCATGCAAATGGGCAGAACGTGTGATGAGACAGGAAGCCAGAGAGCAGGCAGGAAGGAGCCAGCTTGCTCTCACACGGTCATCTGCTTGAGAAAACTGACAGCCCCACATGAGCTACCTTAGCCTCTTCCAAGGGCAGACCTCCCAGTGAGCTAAGTCGCATCAGGTGCCCACCTTTCCAAAAGCCCCACACTAGGACCAAGCTTCAGATGCGTGAGGAGAAGCTGTGTGAAAACCCAAGCAATGCGATTGGTCCAGGGAGTGGACGAGGATTCCTTTGACTCCTACTGTACCAGTCACAAAGTGAGTGAGACTTGATGGGACCTACCTCAGGGCTCGTAGCCTGGCCAATGAGCATGGGAATATCCATTTTTGTAGTTTATGGAAGGGGATGGAGGTTTCTTTATGAGAGAGAGAGAGTTGTTTCTCTCCAGTAACCCCTTCACTGCCTGTTAAGTACAGTAAACCTATTTAAGAATGTCCCCCAGGAAGCATAAACTTCTTTTCATTGCACCATATAATCCCCTATAATGGGAAACACGTAATGAGGGTGCCAACAGCAGGTGCAAAAGGCGGTTTTACATCAATAGAACACTCAATTCTAATTAATCTCTTCGCAGCCAACATAATTGAGTCATCACGGGGACCACTGGCCTCACCCCTACACCCCACCACACAGTTGCGTTTGACAGCCCTGCCTTCCCCCAGCTGGGTTAGCATCCGTGAGGAAACAAAGGAGAACCACATTGATAGCATGTCTGGTGATGTGGGCTTGCAGAAGAGTCTCTTTATTTCCATCACGGAGTTATTACTGACGTGGAAGGCCCCGAGCTGAGTCTCAGAGGCCTCCCCTCTGTATGTAAATAGCATCCTGGCTTGTTATTTATTTTTCTGCCTCTTCTCTTTCCTCCTCTGCCCCCAGGTTGTTTTTTTTTTTTCTGAAGACATCACCAGGGTCACGTCTCTCTCTGCTATCACACGCTCTCCACTTTAGCAGCCTAAGAAAGAATTATGAGGCTGCTGAGGGCCCCGTGCCCCGAGTGTGGGTGTCTTGTCTGCCTCTGTCCTCCCAGGTGGAGGGGATAATTCATGCATGGGTGACAGCCAGTTTAAAAGCGATCCCTGCGAGGCTTCAAGAAAATGCACAGACTTCATAAGCTCCCAGTACTGCTTCATCTGATCTATCGCCTTCATTGCTTTCTTCCCCTGATGTTAAGCTGCAATCATCCTCAGCATTGAGCAAAGTTGTGACTGCCTAATGTACAGAGCATCTCTGTTAATTAAAACGCTCCCCCTATGCTAGCTTCCCAGGGCTTGACTCTCAGCAAATGGGAGCACACAAACATCAAGCCAAAGTCAAATTTCAGGCCAACCCTGAACAAGCCAAGCAGAAGTGGGGTGGGAGCCCTGCCTACCTGAGAAACGGCAGGGTCACATAGAAAGACCTCAGTCACTTTCAAGGGCATCCGAAGGTGGTCTTCCTAGTGGCCTAGCTAACTCCCACGGGGCTCCACCTCTTAAAAGGCTCAGCTCCTCACAATATCACCACACTGGGAACGGAGTGTCCTACAACCACACCCAAACCCCAGCATCACGATTTACCCCATTCTGACAAAGTTGAAGATCCTTCAACACCATCATCCCACCAGTACATCATAGAATGAGGAAATGTAAGCTCTGCCTTGGAGGCCGGCCCATAACATCAAAATAAAAATGAGCAGCATAGGGTTGTTCAGTAGTTAAGAGTGTGGACCCTGGACCTACAGCTGGTTGACAATTGCCTGTAATTCCAGTGGATTTGACGCCCCCTTCTGGCCTCTAGGAATACTGCACTCATGAGTGCATACTGTGGCCCCCCCATACTCATAATTAGAAATATATATAAAATCTTTGGAAAAAAAAAAGAATGAGCAACTTAAGCAACTTGCCCCTGTTCCCTAGCTGCGGGTGCAACCTGGCCTTTACTTCCAGTCCCCTGCTTCTGTGACCTGCCCAGCCTAATTGACTGCCTCCTCAAACTGTGAGGCCAAATCTTTTCTCCTGTGTGCCACTTTTTGTTTGTTTGTTTGTTTTGGTTTTGTTTTTTTGAGACAGGATTTCTCTGTGTAACAGCTCTAGCTGTCCTGAAGCTAGCACTGTAGACTGTGGCCTTGAACTCACAGAGGTCTGACTGCCTCTGCCTCCTGAGGTATGAGCTGCTTTTGTCTGGATAGTTTGACACAGTAACAGGAAAAGTTGTGTGTGTGCGTATAAAATTTTATAATTAGGACAATGTTAGGTTGGGGCCTTCTAAGGGGAAATGAGTTTTTCCTGTATAGATCCCATAGGGTTAATACATTCATTGAGTACATGTGCCAGGCTAAAGGCTGGGCTCTGAAGAGGGCAGGGATGCCAATATGTCATGTGAAACTCAGACAGAATGGCCAGGTCAGTTCTTACAAATTGCCAAGTGGGAGAAGCTGACTATAGGACCGGGGCGGGGGTGTGATGGATATCACATTAACACAGGGTCTTGAGCCCCCCCTCCCGTGGACCTGTGCAATGCAAGGAGAAAGTGGATGAATGAAGGCTCATTTCTCAGAAGTGAGGCTGCATCAACTACAGTTTGTACAAACTTTGAAATAGATCTAACTTGATTCTTTTTTTTTTCCCCAAGACTGGATTTCTCTGTGTGAGAGCCCTGACTATCCTGGAACTTGTTTTGTAGACCAGGCTGGCCTCGAATTCACAGAGTTCCTGCCTGTCTGCCTCCCAAGTGATGGGATTAAAGGTGTTCGCCCCACGCCCAACTTGATTCTTCCTTTTTTTGAAAAATTTAAATATCTCGTTTTACAGTTCAAATAAAAGGAACAGCTCTGAGCTTCCACCTTATTTGGGGCCTACCTCTTCTCTTTCTAGGGGTAGATGGGAGTTTCTGAACTCTGTAGGTGAAGCTCTGTGTACCCACAGGCAGGGCTGAGCGCATCACCAGGTAGCTGCCCAGGCCATCCAGCAGTCCGCTGCTGCTATCAGTATCTTCTTTTGTTATCCACTGAGTCCAGGTCCTCAGTCAGGAATTCAGGGCTGGATTTGTGTAGGAAATCATGCTCTTCATGGATCCTGATGTCCCAGAATTCAGTGTCCTCTTGTATTGCCTCTGCCCGTATATAAGAGTGTGTGAGACCCCCTCAGAAAGCCAGAACCTGTTTGGAGTTTGGAATAGGGCACAGAGAGAATCCATCACCTGAACTTGGGTTTCTTATTAGAGCTTGGGGTCTGGAGTGGGGGAGGAGGAGAACAAAGGGGTCTATATTAAGGATTGTCATATCCTTGGACGTTGGTTTTCACTGAGGTCCTAGGAATATTTTTACTATTAAATATGCATCCCTCTGCCCAGATCCCTCATAGAATCTCTGTAGCTCTCATCCACCAGGTCCCAGCCCCTCAGGTCCAGCTGCTTGCTCACTGCCAGCGTAGTCCATGGCTCCTGCTTGGGGCAGTGGGTGTTCCCTGGGTGGCTTCTCTCTTTTCCAGGTGGAGGCTCAGGGTCTTGCTTCTCTCGCCCTTCTGCTTCTGTGTGGAGTGAATGTGATGGGTAGGAGAGAGGTGTTGGTAGCTGTTCTGGGGGTGCAATGGGGAGAGTGGGGGAGAGTCTGGCTTGGCAGCATAAGAGGTGGAACTCACTGCCTCCCCTGCCCTCCCACTCACACCATGCTCTGGAGGCCCAGCCCTCTCCAACCTGTGGATGAACACTGTTGTCTCAAACCCACAGGGATCTGAGTCAGTGGAGGTCATCAGATATGAGACTCTTGACCACCAAGGAGACGGCTGAGCCACTACCATTGACCTGGGAGGTAAATTATTCTGGAGGCCAAAGCCACAGTCCCTTGAGGCTGGTGAAAGTTAGGTTTCCCTGGATCATCATTTTTGTTACATGGAACAAACAATAACTAGAGTAAATGCCTAAGGCCGCATGCTTCTGGGAAGTACAAGGAGTGTGGAACTCTTCTACAGGGTACGACAGGAAGGTCTCAGCTTTGGTGTCAGGCGGGGAACAGCTTAGTCCCTGGCTCATGAGAGCCCTTCAGTGAAAACATTCACTTCACTCAGTGCTGCTTGGGTCCTGGTGCCAACTTGCATGTAAGACTGTCCTCATCATACCCCACACCATTCCTGTCCCCACCACCTCACACTTGGCGATTTATGAGAACTTACCTGGTCATCCCGACTGAGTCTTCTTCCCCTCACCCCCCATGGCCCTCCACCTCTGCCTGATCAATGCCTCTGAGATACAACGGGCCACACCAGTCTGATGTTCTGCAGCCTGATAACTACCCAGAGCTCACCAAATGGAGCACACAGTCCTCACTATGGATCTGAGGCCAGTTTCTCCCTCCTCTCTGAGTGTGGCCCTTCTTCCTACAGCACCCACTCACAGGGGATCTCTGAAACACGTCCCTTGCCACTCACCCTCACACACCCTCACCTCCCAGCTGGCATCTCTTGTCTGGTATCCTTCCAAGCATTTTAGCCTGTGCAATATGTCAAGAAAAGAAGTAGCGACAAGAAGAGGGAAGAGCAAAAGAAGGAAAGGATTTCAAAGCACTCACCAAATAAAAAAGCAGAGTATCAAGACCAGAAATAGAACCGAGATCCACCATTATCTACATGCAAATGATAACCAATTAAACGTAATGGGGGCAGGGATATCCCATTCACCATAGCAACAAAAAATACAAACTATCCAGGAATGATTAAGCAAAAGAAATTATAGCGCCTGAATTTTTTTTTAAAATCTATAAAATGACTGTGGGATACAAAACATGAGCTTCATAAACGGAGAGACATGTTACAGCCTACAGAGACTCGATAGTAAAAAATATATCAACCCCCCCAAAACCAGTCTGTAAGTGTAATTTCAGTAAAGATCCTAGCAGGATTCAGAAGGAAGAAGATACTGAAATTCAACAGGAAGGATGCCAAATGACTAAGATGAGCTCAGAATTAAAAGCAAAGGACAATGAGGGGCTGGAGAGATGGCTCTGTGGTTAAGAGCACTGAACGACCATTCTTGCAGAGGACCTGGCTTTGGTTCCTAGCGCCCACATGGTGGCTCACAACTTTCTGTAAATCTGTTTTCCCGGGGCCCAGCACCCTCATCCAGCCTCCATGGACTCCTGCATGCACCTGGTGCACAGACATACATTCAGGCGCGCGCACACACACACACACACACACATGCACATAAAACATTTTTTGAATGGATTACTTTTTTCTTTTTTTTTCATTTTCTTTATTATTAAAAATTTCGACCTCCTCCCCACATAAAACATTTTTTAACCTAAAAAATGGTGAAATAGACATGTGTTAGTGGCTACTAGACTGGAACAGGAGGAGAAAGAAGCAAGGATAGCTAAGATGATCCCTTCTCTGGTGTGGAGCTGGGATTGCCAATAGTCACGACGGAGGTTGGCCTAGAATTTCCACCTGCCCGGCCTGCTGCTAAGGACTTTACGTATTACCTCATTTAAATCTTGACAGTAACCTGTACTATGATCCCAAACAAGGAAACAAAGGCACAGAGATATCAGTTAACTTGCCCAAAGACACAGAGCATTACAGAATTAGAGGGGAGATGACATCATGTAGAGGTGAGTGTGGCGTTCGGAAGCTTCTAATCTCACGCCGTGTACAAAATTGAACCCCAAATGTGGGAAGCATTTCACGGTAGAAGCAGCCAGGCATGGTGGCATATACCTGCAATCCCTGATACTCAGGAGTTTGAGGCAGAAGGACTGAGAGTTCAAGGTTAGCCCGAGCTACCTTGTCAGAGCTTGTTTTAAAACAATGAATGGAAAGCTATAGCTCAGTAGTAGAATACTTGCTTAGCATGTGCAGGACTCTGCGTTCAGTCCCTGGTACCGCATCCCCTAGCTCCTCCCCCAACCAAAAGCAGTAGATATTCATAGAAGTTCTACTCAGAATAGTCAAACACAGACACAGTGCAAATAACCATCCCCTGACAAATGACCCGAGTGTGGTACAACCACACCAGGGAATCTTTTTAATCCCTGAAAAAGGAATGAAGTTCTGATATGTGCTTCAACATAGCAGATCTTGAAAACAGCACATTACAAGGGACTGCGGTGGTACAGACCCTCAATCCCAGCACTCAGGAGGCAGAGGTAGGCAGATCTCTGAGTTCGAGGTCAGCCTGGTCTACAGAGTGAATTCCAGGACATTGAGGGCTACACAGAGAAACCCTGTCTCAAAAAAAAAACTAATAAAAAAAAACAAAAAAAGAAAAAAGAAAAGAAAGTAAGGAAGAAGGAAGAAAGAGAAAAGAAAAGGTTAACTAAAAAAGCCAGGCCAAAGAAAGCAGATGTCCTACAATCCCATTTGCACGAACCTCCATGAGAGATAACTCTCCAAAGACACAATGCAGACTGCAAAGGGCTGCAGTGGAAAATTGAGAGAAGTTGCCTTAGAAGCCCAGGTTTTCCTTTGGGGCTGATAAAAATGTCTTAGAAGTAGGTAAAGAAGATATGAATATTCTAAAGGCCCCTGCATCTATTTATGTGTGTGTAAGCCCCTCAAGGCACAGGAGTAGCCAGGCCCTGCTCCCCAGACTACTCAAAAGGCCATAATGGTTGTTTCCAGGCAGCCAAGCTCCACCCCACAGAGAAAAAGAGAGCCCGGAATAAGACACAGAAGTCCACCAATCCCTGTGCCTGTAATCCTGTTGATCCCATCCATCCCAGAGTTTGCCCCCAAAATCCCACCAATCCCAGGATACCCTGGAAGCTCCGCTCCCAAACCCTTCTCCTTAACAGGCACTGCAGAAGACATACACTTCAGGGCATGTCTATAATCTCAGAAGGCTGAGGCAAGAGGATTAAGGCACAGCCAAGCCCCTCCTCTTAAAACAAAGTAAGAAACATTTAAACATACAAATGAAAAACAAAATTTCAACTCTTGCTTTGCTAACCTGGATCCCTAGGACCACCCACTTTGGTCCTTAGCAGAGGTCTCTTGCAGGATGAGGGATCCATAACCACCTGCCAGTCTCAGTCAGGTGAGACCAACAGAAAAATCATCCACCTGAACTAGGTCCAACCGTCATCCAGATAATTATCCTAAAAGCAGCGTATGGTCCTTATTGTGAGTTGCAGTGCTTTCCAGAGAGAACTGTTGCGTAGAAATAGGTAGTGAATACATTTAGGTTTCCCAGGGTCCTTTGACCCCAATGCAGAAATAAGATAAATCTAACTATAGAAACTTTAAAACTAAGCTAAGTCACAGTTACATAAAACCCTTTTAGCCCATGGTCCCTATCATGGGGTGTATCAAAACTGCCCGGAAAGTGAAAGACACTAAGATGTACTGCTGCTGGAGGTGTGGGGTTTATTAGGAGAGTTTTTAGCACCCTCATGGCTGCATCTCTGTGTCTAGCACCCTCTTCTGGCCTCTGAAGGTACTACACTATGTGCACATAGTTGTATATAGACACACTCACAATTTAAAACAAAATAAATCTGTAAAATGGAAGCACCAAACAGCTACTGAACAAGATATGGATTTAAGATGTTCCCTGTTGCTCTCTTCATGACCGTCCCTCGATAAAACAACACAGATGCCAATTAATGCAGATTCATAAAGTAATGGGTATTAGAAAGACAATAAAGCAAGTTTCAGGGCATAATGGCTCTGATAGGATCCATTTTGGCAGATAGTTTTGCCTCATCTGGCATGGGGCGGGGTGGACTATAGCATCAGGATATCCCCCCAGGCACCAGGGGCTGAGGATCCAGCCGTGCACATCAGCTTCATCAAACCCAAGGCTGATTTCCTCTCCATCTGTCTGATTACTCTATTTTATATTTCAAAGCATGGTCGAGAGAAAGGGCATTGTTTATCGCACACCTCCAATGCCAACAAACCCCCTCATCTTCTCTTGTTCGTTCACAATAGGCCTGATTTGATGAACCATTAAAGCCCATCGTTTAGCAACCAAAAACCTGGTTACCCTTTCTTTCCTCAAGGGCAGGAAGGGCTTGCTAATGCAAACCTTCGCAGGAGGGAATGTAAGAGTTTTGCATTCTGTCTTTCTGATGCAACAGGGATGGCAGGAAATACTTGGGAGTTTCTATTAAGTAGTCTGGATGTACATATTCTGCTACCTGGAACATGTAAACTTCATTGTAAATACAGAGGGGGAAGTGGCTGGAAGGGCACCCCTCCAAGAGTGAAGCTGAGGAAGGAGGCAGCAAGAGAGCTGAGTAAGGGGTTAAACAGTAATGGGGAGAACAGATGAGACCCACAAGTTTGGAATCAAGCTGCCAGTCATGCCCGTTGTCAAACTGGTGAGGAGTCTTTGCTCGCAGCCTTGTGATGCAAAGGGTCTGAGAAATGAGCTGGGCTGAAATCTGGCTGGGTTTCTCTCCCTGGATTCTGCAAACTTAGAAAACAACAGCCAACTAACAAACAAACAAACAAAGAAAAACCCACCCACTTTTTACCCAGTAGTCCCAGCAGTGAGGAGGAGGTGAGAGGACAGTTCAAATTCTTCAGTTTGAAATCAATCTGGACAACGTGGTGAGCCCTGACGAGGGAATCTTGACTGTTGGAACCTAGTTGGATTGAGAGTCATCAGGAAATGAGAAAGCATGCTTTTCTCAGTATGTCGATGATGGCATTTCCAGGGAAGATTAACAAGCAAGAAAGACCCACCCTGGATGCAGGCAGAACTGTCCAATAAAGTTTGGTGCCCATGGGAATAAAGCAGGGAAGGGGGAAGCGGTGGTATCCTCGCCCTCTCTCTACTTCCTGATCACTGTAAGGTGAGCAAGGAAGGTTATACATCCACACCTTCCTCCATGGTTCTGCCTCACCACAACCCAGAAACAACAAAGTCACTTGGTTCTTCACTGAGGCCTCTGAAAACTGCAGGCTAAAAGAAATCTTTTTCACCTTTAAGTTGGCTCTCTGAGGTGCTCTGTAATAATGACAGATACAACCATCTGAAAGCAAGCAAGCGAATGAACAAATACATAAACAAGCTGTTTAAGCCTGTCCTGGCTGCATGATGTCATCAGAAGCATGTTAACAGGCATCAAATTTGGTGCCGGAAGTGGGATTGTAGGCGAACAGTCTCTCTCTGAAGGACAATGGACTGACTGAGAAAGTATGAGGGTGAGAAGCTGGTAATGAGGATTTCCCAGCCCACACCAAGAAACCTCTCCACTGGCTTGACATATTAGAGAAGCAATCAATGATGCCTGTTGGCTCTTGGCTCGAAGAGTAGGAACCAAGAGAGAATAAGGCTGGAGGAAACCCTCACAACTGGATGACTCAGATATTCATTAGAGATGTGTTGCCAGAAAAAAAGAAATCTGGCCAAGAGGAACTGGTGATTCTGAGTACCTCAGGACATCCAGCTTTCTCTAGGAACCCTCCCCAGAGCTTCTTTGCAGGGGGGAATCCCACAGGACTCTTCCTTGCTCCCCTGTCCAGCAGAAAACACCATGGTCAACAGGTCAACAGAAAAGAACCGTGGGAGGCAAAAGCCAGTTTGTTCTCTAACTGCTTCACTCTCTGTGGGCAGGAAGTCATGTCACCAGCTTCGGTAGATGGACAGACTGGAATTCTGTTCGGGAAGATTCTTGTGATGCTTGAGATTGAGCCCAGGGCCTTGAGCATGTCAGTCAAGCGCTGGGCCACTGAGTTATTTCTCAGGCTGTACTGAAAGTTGCCTCCTCTTCCTTTCCTCCTCCTTTCCTTCCTGTGTACTGGGGATCAAACACAGACCTGTGAGATTTCTAGCAAAGCATGCTACTGCCAAATTATACCTCCATCCGAGAAGGCACTTAACATGGTCTTTCTTTCTGAAGATGTACTTTTATCACTTTTAATTACGTGCATGTAAGTGTAGGTGCCTGTGGAGGGCAAGGTATTAGAATTCCTTAGAGCTTAAGTAATAGGAGGTTATGGATGGCCCCCATGGCTGTTAAGAACCAAAATCGGGTCCTCTGGAAGAGCACTACACACTCTTAAGCGCTGAGTCATCTCTCCTGCCCAACATGACCTTTCTTATAATAAAATTCAATACATTCATGGGGTATGCTGGGAAGATTTCATTAGAACTCAGCCTGCATGTGGCACCATGGAGACCAGGCTCAGGGGAGGTGCGGGAATGTTCTTCCCTCCAAGAAGGTAATGAGCTTTGTGTCTAGTCACTGCCCGGTAGGGTGGTCAGGGATGTCGTGTTTCAGGCACTTTTTACTGACATCAAACCAAAACAGTTGGATAGGTCAGAGGGGGCATCCTGGAAGCTCTATACTTCTGGTCCTTAGAATTCCAACACTGACTGTCCTTCTAGACATGGGCTCCAGGGTGGCCTTCAAAATCTTTCCAAAGAGCACCCCAATTGGGCATGGTGGCACCTGCCCAGGACTCCGGAGACTTAGGCAGGAGGATGGAAAATTCAAGGGTCACACAACAAAACAGCACGCTTGATGCTGAAGTCAGTTACCTCCATCCATTGTTCCTTGCAACTTACAGAGTCTTGATTTATTCATTGGTTTTTGGTTGTTTGTTTGTTTTTCAAGACCCCTGTCTTTCTCTGCATAACCCCAGCTTCCCTGAAACTCACTTTGTAAACCAGGCTGGCCTTGAACTCAGAGAGCTACCCGCTTCTGCCTTCAGAGTGCTGGAGTTAAAGGTGTATACTATAATACCCAGCTGTGTCTTGAATTTTTTAATTATTTTCACTTAAAGGCAATAATTAAACACTATAATGAAATAAGGATTCTTTATGAAAAGTAGGCCTCCCCTCTACACCAGACCCCTGACCTATGATCCAGTAGAAGACACTGCTGACAACTTTTATAATGCCTTTGAGAAACTGGAGAAACTGCCCATGCACCTAGAATCTCTGTATGCATGCATGCATGTATGCATGTATGCGTGCAGTGTGTGTGTGCATGTGTGCATGTGTGAAGGTCAGAGGACAACTCATGGGACTTAGCTCTCTTCCATACCATGGAAGGAAATCCCTAGGATGAAGCTCAGGTCCTGAGATTGGGTGGTGGGGCTGGAACCCAGGTCCTCCGACTGGGCAGCAGGTGCCTTTTCCCCCTGAACTACCTCACCGGTTATTCTGTATGTAGTTCTTGAAAACAAACAAGGACCAGGCATGGTGGCTCACATCTATAATTTCAGCACTTGGGAAGCTGAGGCAGGAGGATTACAGGTTCAAGGTCAGCCTGCCTACTTAATGAGCTCCAGGCTAGCCTGGGTTGAAGAGTGGGATCCTGTCTCAAAACACCAACCAGCTAAACAAGCAAACAAAAAGGAAACAAATGAAAACAACAGCTCATTAAGTCCACTGTTCTGCCCTTTTAGTTTCCCCTTTACTTAATAATATCTTGGGGATTATTTCATGTGCTAATTTATTTTTAATTTAAAAACCACATAGATAAATAAATGGTGCTGTGATAATTAACTGTTTATGAAAAAATATTAAATATATTTTCTCCCTTATATCATGTACCAAAATGAATTTCAAGTAGTGGATTAAAGATCTCATGATAACAAATGGAGACCTGAGAAATAATGCAGGGACCTGTGGGTGTACAATCCTCATGCCACACACTTGGGTGGGAGGAATGTCTTCTCGGCTAACAAATTAAAAGCTCCCCAGACTCACAGGTCTGAGCACGTGTGTCTCAGGGCTCTCTGGACTCTTGGGGATTTGTTTGTTTTCCCATTAAGAGAGGAGTCTTAGGTGGGGCAGCGCTTCAGACAGAGCAGCCGCAGACAGGTGACTAGGAAGAAGATGCTCAGGAAATGTGCCAGGGGAGGGGTGTGCAGGGCAGGAAAGGGCAGGGAGCCAAGCAAGAGTGGGATCATACAAAGCTGTCACTGTCCCCACAAGGCAAAGGATTAGGCTCTCATCCCACTGGACCGATCAAGCTTTCCCCAAGAAGTATCCAGGGGGACCTGAGCTCCTAAGGTCACCACTTCCTGTGCCCAGTGAGGAGGCCAACTTCCTTTCCAGGGTGGTCCTCCCAGGAATTGAAGATGAGCAAAGCTTCTTACATGGCACAGGGAACCAGAGGGATTCTGGGAAGAGAAGCCACAGTGACCATTGGTGGTGGCTTATTTCTGTAACCCCAGTACCTGGGAGTCAGAGGTGGGAGGAATTCGAGTTTGAGGCCACCAGTCTGGGTTCCATAATGAGATGCCATCTCAAAACAGAGGGTGGGATTGGAGGAAATGTAAGCCCTTACACAGGAGCCATGTATCTGTTCAGGTTAAAGTTTCTGTTTGTAGTTAAAGAATAAATTCCTGCTTGTCCTCTGTTAAATCCTAGAAGTTAAAGCTTCTGTATCTAATTAAGAATAAGTTCTTGTACCCTAGATCTGATGTAAACTGCAAAACACGTTTTTTTTTCAACCTACGCTGAACTTGTGGCCCCATTCACATGATGTAAATCCTTACCCTTGTTCCTCCCCTTTCATTGTATTTTTCCTAGAATAACAGCTGATTCTCTTGCCCCTATAAACTTTATCTCTCCTGTAAAACGGACCTGCTCTCTAAAACCCCGAGAGATGCAACCGGGCTGGCCAGTCCCGGTGAGCCCCCCAAATATAGCTTGCTTTAATCAAATAATCGTGGAATTGATTTTTCTCCTTGCAATTTTCAGGTTTAACCGAAGGAGTCGCCAAACAGAGCTCACTGCAGGTGGACTCCTTCACAATGGCGCCCGGCTCCCAGGAGAAATCCTAAGCCAGCAAGCGCAGCAAGTCCCTCACACCTAAAACTAGCCAGTTCACCCCAGGGCCCAAAGGCAGCCAAGGCTTAGCTTCCTGCATTCCAGCTCGGTCTGAGCAAGTCTGCTCTCAAGACTAGGAAAAGAGTGTGTCCCGAAAGAGATCTCCCATCATGAGCTTTAGTTCAGCCAGTTCCTGCGCACGCGCGGGGGTGGGGTGGGGTAAATCTCTAGACTGGAATTCCCCCTTCGGAGTTGCCCCAAATCGGGGCAAGAGGCAGGACTTTTGTATTGTGACCTCGGGCAGTCTTTGGAAACGGGCTCATCCTCAAAGAGGTTGTTACCCTGAAACCCTGTCCTGTCTGATGAGGTAATTCTCGGTGAAGAAGGCAAGGAGACTCCCTGCAAGAAGAAGACTGTGGGCCTGTAGATTAGGACTGCCGCCTGGGGCTGGTCTGTCGGGAGCATTACTATAAAGTGAGGAGCTGGCGAATTTCTTCAGTGGAACTCCTTGGCAAAGGGAGACCCTGGATCGCGTGTCTGTCTCCAGAAGGGACCTACTTGGGGCAGAAGGGCCTGGCTTGGAGTGCGCTGTGAATTTCTTCCAGCTCCTATATCAGAAGAGCAGAGAAAGGGGCCTGGAAATATGGTGAGGGGCTAGGGAGGTTCATTGTATAGTACCCCAGCCCCACCTGTCATCTCAACAGCTATTGCTTTTAAATAACTTTATAGGCAGCCAGGCCTGGTGGCATGTGCCTGTAATCCTGGATATTTGGGAGGCTGAGGGAGAAGGATTGTAAGTTCAAGGTCAGCCTGACCTAGTACGATTGTACCTCAAAAAGGGGGGGTGCTGGGGATGGAGCTCCATGGTAGAGTGCTTGTTTGTCTTAAGATAGGTAAGGTTCCTATTACAGAAAGCATCCACGGGAGATGGCTGGAGGTACAGTATCCCGCATGTTTTACAAGTGGGGAAACTAAGGCTAGAACTGAGGAGAGTCCTGGGACCCCCCAGGGAGACAACAGGGAAGCTAGCACCTCCATATGCCAAGTTCAGCCACAGCTCGGTGTCTGGCAGGATCAAACCAGTCAAGGAAGAGACAGAACAATGAAAACAACCTGTGTGGTGGCTATCCCACTACCCTGCCCAGTGCTGAACCTGAGCCGGGATCTCAGGAGGACTTGGCTTTGGATCTGGTTGCCAGGATACAGCACGGCCCTGCCTGAACATCCCTGGAAAGCCAGCTTTCTTATAACACCCCCAACCAGAATTGGAATGGAAGGGCCGAGCCTCATTATGGGCTGAGCTGATGGTTCTTAACAAATTGTCTTCAGCAAGCTTGACAGACAGGGACGTGAGGGCAGCTGAGCCGTGTGAGATCAGCAAGGTTTAGCTACCTGAGGCTCAGGGAAAGAAGCTGTGCATCTGTCAAGATCAGGGCAGCTGCCATGCGGCAGGACAAGTCCTTGTTATTATTTTTTTGCCAGAACCATCCCTAGAACACCATGCACTGGATCCTGACCATACACCCCTCTTCCCAGCACTGCCCTTGGCTCCTGTGGAATCAAAGAACGGGAGCTGAATTATGGATTATGTCCCAAACCAGGAAGGACAGCCTACAACTCAGAACAAAGCTGTTTACATGGTATCGATCGGACCTGGCAGTGACTTAGAGGCCAGAGAGAACCAGAAGTGCTGGCTGGAGGTGAGAGTTTCCTGACTGGCGGGCTGTGAATGAATTCAATAAACACGGAACATTTCCCGAGGGTGGCACAGCACCCCCATTGCTCCACCCTGCTCAGAAAGCCACAGATGGTCCACTTGGAGCTCAAGTCCAGCCCCCCAAGAACAGAGGGGTTCCACTAAGGACTCAGGATCTTGGGAGAAAACAGCTCATTACTCACAGTTTAGGAGAGGACCTGTTGGCCAGCGTGGGTACATCCAGAGTTCTGTCCTACTGGATGGTGGGAGGACCAGGGTGTGACACCAGCCACATGCCCCTGGTTCTGAATGCTGGATACAAACCTACTGTGCTCCAAGGCATTCAAGGTAGAGATGCAATTGGCATTTGGCATATCCACCCTCAGTGCCTTCCCCGCCCATGGCTTGTAGCAAGATTTCTAGAAGAGAGTCCTGATCAAGTGGGCTATTGGGAGTGGGGTTAGGGTCCTCCTAATATTTCCATGACTTTTAGGGGTTTGTCGAGAAACCCGGGTGGGTGGGGAAGGTTATGTTTGCCTAGGCAGCAGGTAGGGCAAGCTCTGGAGAAAGGAGTAAAGCAGCCCTGAGCCGAGACCTTCAGAGGCTGGCCAATATGTTAAGGAGTGTGGAAGTAGGCTGGGCACCGGACAGGACAGTTTCTCCAGGCCAAGTGAAGGAGGCCTTGCCATGCAGAATGCTTGGCTTCTGCTTGGCTAAACTCTCCTCCAAAGTCCTGAGGTGGTGTGGTATGAGTGTGTAGTGTCCTCCACATGCATGTGAACATCTGGTCCTCAGGTATAGAACCCCTTTTTCAAAATTTATTTATTCATTTATTTATTTGTATGTGTGTGCACCATGTAAGTGCAGGAGCCTGAGGAAGTCAGCAGAGGGTGCTGGGGATCCGGGAACTGGAGCTACAGGCAGTTGTGGGTCACCATGTGGATGCTAGGAACTGAACCAAGGACCTCTGCAAGAGCAGCAGGAACTGTAACCACTGAGCCACCTCTCCAGTCCCCATTGTATAATCTTTTGAATGTGGAATCGAGCTGGAAGACATAGGACCATGGGGTGGGAAGCTTTTAGGTGACAGCCTGGACCCTCTTCTGGCCCAAGGTTCCTACTTCTTGGTTGGCCATGGAGATGTGAACAAGCAGTCACAGCTGGGAGTTCTGTGGCCACCATGACACTGTCCCCTACATTGTGTCTGTCAGTATTTTCCAGTGATGGGAAAATTAACTAATACAAGAGGAGGGCCATGGGCAAAACCTGGGCTGGGTGCTGGGATCAATGGTCATTGGGGGTATTTTCTAGATAGTGCTCTACTCAGAATGTTCTGCCCATCACCAGCATGGCTCTGTCTTGTCACTGAGACTGGACATCTCCCTAGCTCCTTCCACTGACTTCTGCTTGCAGTGCCGGAGGGCACAGACAAGTGGCTTGCACAAACAGGAGTGATCTGAACACACAGCCCAAAGGTGAGAGGCTGCAAGCATCTTAATTCCTTTCTCGGAAAGCCACCTGCAAGCCAAAGCAAAGCTCCATCCTTGCATCAACCAGCTGGATATCAGGGAAGCACCTCCCCAGAACATCTGTGTAGATGGTGGCACCCCGCAAAGAGGGATTTGACCACAGACACCCAACTAGGCTGGAAAATTATGGAAATGACTTTTCCCTTATTTGCTTAGGTTAATGCAGCCACAACCAGACAGGTTTCTGCAAACTAGACTCCTTGGACTGCCATGATGAAGGAGCTTGGAGTGTGAATCCAAAATCGTCCCCCTTCCCAGGCTCATGTTTCACTCCTTGATGCCCAGAGGTGATGCCACTCTGGAGGCTGTGGCACCTGCTGAAGGTGATGCCACACTGTTGGAAGCCCTTCACTACATGTTCAGGTCTCTCTCCTTCCCTGTCATTCGTGATGTGAGGAATCTAAGCTACATGTTCCCAGCACTGTGGGCTCTGCCATGCCTCCTGCACCAAGATGAACCAAAACCATGAGCCCAAATGAATCTTTACTCTCTTACTTCTCTCAGACATCATGGTCACGGCATTAACCAGCTACTCCGAGAACCACCCTCAGGGGCTACAGATAGATTCTGATAGAGGGAATGGTGCTCCACATCTAGAAACCTTTGGCCACAGGCTCCTGCCAGGAGCTTTCCCAGAGTCCTTTGGGGTCACTGGAGCTCAAGGCAGCTCATCAGGGCTTCACTTTCATCTCACTGAGATGTGTGGTGCCCGGCACACCGCTTATCATCCTACTGAGATGTGTGGTACTCGGCACACTGCACAGCTCTCTGAGCACAGCTCTCTGAGCAGATAGAGGCAGGCGCTGTCAGTTATGGGAAGAGCTTTCTGGTCACCAAAGTGCAGACTGCTGGCTGGTTGTCGCCACGACCCATCTCCGTGGCTCTTGCGGTCATCAGTGTGTGGAGAGAATAAAGAGCAGTGGAAGGAAGGATCGTGACTTAACCATCACTCTTTCTGAGGGGTGGAGCCTGGTGAGGAAAGGACAACCATTATGAGGACTTTTGTGTGATGTTCTCAGAGAGCCAACTGGGTTTTTGTTTCTGCTACACCAGCTGCATTTACACAGGAAAAGGCTTTTAATTTAATTTTTTTCATACAATTTATTTGATTATATTCACCCCACTTCCCCAGTTCCTTCCAGATCCTCCACACCTCCCTACCCACCCAATTTCTCTTCCTTCCTTCCTTCCTTCCTTCCTTCCTTCCTTCCTTCCTTCCTTCCTTCCTTCCTTCCTTTTTTCTCTCTACCTTTCTCTCTCTCAAAAAGAAACTGAAACAAACAAACAAAACTCCCAAAAGACAAAAGGAAATTACACAAATGAAACAAAAGTTTTTGTGTACACACACAAAAAAAACATGGAGGACGTTTTGTGTTTGCCAACTACGCCTGGATACAGGCCTGTCCCGAAGTGTGGTTGGTATACATGATGACACTCCATTGGAAAAAAATAAAATTGATTTCCCTCCCTCTCAGTGGGTATCAATTGCAAAAGAGCTTCTTGGCTAGGAGCAGGACTTTGCATGCATCTCCCCTGCTCAGTGCTGGTTTTATCTGGTTTGAACCTGCGTGGATCGTGTGCGTGCTGCCACAGTCTTGTGATTTCATGTGGGCATCAGTCCTGTTGGTCTGGAAGATGCTGTTCTCCTTGGAGTTGTCCATCTGCCTGACTCTTTACAGTCTTCACACAAGCCTGAGGACTTGGATGAACACATCTCGTTTACTGCTGAGAGTTCCAAAGTCCCTCACTGTCCGCACATGGTCCAGTTGTGGTCCTGTGCTAACTCTCATCTACTGCAGGAATCTTCTCTAAAGTGGATTGGGTAAAGTGCTGATTTGAGTTGCAGCCTAGTGTCTTGTTTGTTTGTTTGTTTGTTTGTTTGTTTGTTTTTGAAACAGGGTCTCTCTGTGTAGATCCGGCTGGCCTGAAACTCACTCTGCAGTCCAGTCTGGCCTCGAACTCTGTATGCCTCAGCCATTTTCGTGCAGAGACTCCAGCATGTACCACTCATCCAACAAGCCTCCTTTCTGTTCTTGCCCTCACTGACCCTTATTCATATGGATGCATATGGATGTATGCCAACCATGTGTGATCTGTGCACTCCTGGGGGCATCTTCCACCACACGGGGGAGGAAATCAGGGGGCCAGGGCATCAGGTGGGGGGCATCTCAAATGCAGAGGAGGGAGGTGCCCAGCAAACAGCTCCCTGCAGAGACCAATAGCTCCCCCTTTTTCTAGTTGATTTGAGAGGCTGGGCAAGGTAAGCCAAATAAATCACAGAGGTGTGAGACAGCGAAGAGGATGGGAATTCAGCAGAGCCAGTGGCCGGGCCAGAAGGGTCAGGAGAGAATAATTCATTCCCCTCTGTTGGCTTCAGCTCCGCAGGACTCTCAAGTGAGTTATTAGACTTTAGCATGCATGTGAAATAGTATCTAGATTGCGAGGGCCACCTGGGTTATAGCTGTGAGGTTCGATAGTGCCTGACTTTTAATATCGTTATCAAAGCAGTGCATACACATAGCTCTAAGAGCGAAAGACTGACCATGGGGGACAGGAGTATTCCCCAGTCTTCCTTCCTGACAGTTCTTTTTTGGACTCCTGTTGGTACGCTGGTCTAAGATTTCCAAATTTCTTATCTTTCTGGCCCAAAAAGAGTCTGAGTCAGAAACTGGTTCCATGGCTTTTCTTTTACACCAGAAGAACCAGCTAGGATTCTAGCCCAGAGTGTGTATGATTTCCGTGTGTGTGTGTGTGTGTGTGTGATATACAGTACATAAGTATGGTGCATGATGTATGTATATGGGGTTGATGCGGACATATGTATATTGAGTGCAGTGTGTATGGTGTACATATAGTGTAGTGAATGTTTTCAGTATTGTGTTAATGTCTTCGAGTGTGGTATATATTCATGTGTGTGTATGGTGTGATGTAAGTATGTGGACATAGTATGTGTCTGGGTGTTCTAAGTCTGTAGAGATGCACATGAGTGTAGGGCTGTTGTATGTGTGTTTGAGTGTAGTGGGTGTGGATGGATGTATATGTGTGTGGATGTTGTATGTGTGTACACGTGGGGTATGTGTATGTGTACAAGTGTAATGTGTGTGTATGGATTCAATGGGTATATGCGTGTGTATGGGTTCAGTGTATGGGTGTGTGTGATGTGTTTGTATGAATGTATTGTGTGTGGACATGTGTGGTATGTATATGTGACTATGATGTGTATATACATGTGGGGAGTGGCATGTGTATTTATTTGTGTGTGTATGTATTGATGTGACATGGTGTGGCATGCATGGCATATGTATTGTGTTTGTATAAATATAGTATGTGGATTTGAGTGTAGTGTATATTCAGTGCAGTACATATGTGGGTTCAGTGTGAGTATACATGTATAGTGTGTTAGTTAGGGTTGCTATTACTGTGATAATGACTAAAAGCAACTTGAAGAAAGGGTTTATTTCTCCCACAGTTCTGGATAACAGTTCATCACCGAAAGCAGTGAAGGCAGGAACTGAGAGAGCGTGGGAACCTGGAGACAGGACCTGATGCAGAGGCCATGGCAGAGCGATGCTTACTGGCACCATCCACAGTGGGTTGGGTAGGGCCCTCCTACATCAACCATTAGTTAAGAAACTGCCCTACAGGCAGCCCTCCGAGATCCCGTGGATCTGTGTCTTGCTTCAACAGTGTTTGGACGGAACAGACCCTGGGCCTCCCTTTGTTAGCTTCCACCACTCCTCATCTGCAGTCACAACCTTCAGCTCGCCGAGCATCTCCTCAAGCTTCAGAACGATCGCGGAGGCCGTGCACTCTTTCAGGATGTGCAGAAGCCATCTCAAGATGGGTGGGGTAAAACTCAGGAGGCCATGGAAGCTGCCCTGGCCTTGGAGAAGAACTTGAACCAGGCCCTCTTGGATCTTCATTCCCTGGGCTCTGCTAGCACAGATCCTCATCTCTGTGACTTCCTTGAAAACCACTTCCTGGATGAGGAGG
>LOEQ01011081.1:0-14378 GCA_001685075.1 Bramus lutescens
TCACTGCTTGGCCCATTAGCTCTAGCTTCTTATTGGCTAACTCTTACATCTTAATTTAACCCTTTTCTTTTTTTTAAACTTAATGAACTGTTTTCTTTTTTCTTTTTTTAAAATTTTTAATGATTTATTTATCTTTATTTTATGTGCATTGGTGTGAAGGTGTCAGATCCCCTGGAACTGGAATTTCAAACAGTTGTGAGCTGCCATGTGGGTGCTGGGAATTGAACCCACAATTCATCTGGAAGAGCAGTCAGTGTTCTTAACTGCTGAGCCATTTCTCTGTCCGACCCTTTTCTATTAATCTGTATATCACCATGTAGCTGTGGCTTACTGGCAAGGTTCCAGCATGTCTGTTCCTGACAGCGGCTACATGGCATCTCTCTCTTACTCTGCCTTCTTTCTCCCAGCATTCAGTTTAGTTTTACCCACCTAGCTAAGTTCTGCCTTGCTATAGGCCAAAGCAGTTTCTTTATTCATTAACCAATAAAAACAACACAAAGACAGAAGGACTTCCCACACTACAACCTTTTGTACACTGTGAAGATTTGTCACTGTGATTGGTTTAATAAACAGGATGACTGGTCAATAGCTGAACAGGATAAAGTTAGGCAGGAAAACTAAACTAAGATTGATGGGATGAAGAAGGGTAGAGTCAGAAGTTGCCAGCAGAGACACAAAGAGAAGCAAGATGGCATGCCATGCTGAGAAAAGATACCAATTCACATGGCAAAGCATAACTAAGAAATATGGATTAGGGGCTAGAGAGATAGCTTAAAGGCTAAGAGCATTGTCTGCTTGCTCTTCTAGAGGTCCTGGGTTCAAATCCCAGCGCCCACATGGCAGCTCACAACTGTCTGTAACTCCATCCTAAGGGATCTGACTCCTTAGCATGGACATACCTGCAGGAAAAGCACCAATGCACATAAAATGATAATAAATAATCACAAAAAATTTAAAAAAAAAGAAATACAGGTTAATTTAAATATAGGAGCTAGTAATGAACCTGAGCTATTGGCTGATCATTTAAAATTAATATTAAGCATCTGTGTGTTTATTTGGGAGCTTCTGGCAGGACAGAAAACTTCTGCCTACACTTATGGGTTTCAATACTTTAATAACTCACCACATAAGCAGGTCACTGCTTAATCAGGGCTGTAGGACAAGGACTCAAGAACCTTTTTCCTCCTGACAGCCCTGATCAGAGACAGAAATGCAGTTTATAAACACAAAAATCACACACATTTGTTGCCAAGTTACAGTTATATTTTTATCAATAGAAGTTAAAGATTAGGGGCTTTCCTTGTGTGTTCCATCATTGTCAACTGACTTACAATTCCAGCCTTTTAGTCCAACCAGTCAGATTCATTTGTTCCTTCTGATGTTGGGAACAGCCAGAATGTTTCTAGAGAACTAAAGATGCATAACAACTATCTCTATGGTTTAGGGAGGAGGTTGTTCAGTCACTGGAAAGTTCTCAGCTCCCCTAGGATTAGGAACCTGAACTTCATTTCACCCTACAGGTGAAAGAGTCCAAAGTCAAAATGGCAATGCTCAGGCTAAGGTCCTTTTTGCCTGGTTCCCTCAGGGAAGCAGAAGTAGGTGGATCTCTGAGTTTAAGGCCAATCTGATCTACAGAGTGAGTTCCAAGACAACCAGGGCTACATTGGAGAAAGCCTGTCTCAAAAACAAATAAAAATAAAATTATTTTTAAAAGATGTTTATGTGGTGTGTGTGTGTGAGATCTGTGGCTATGTGTATGTGTTTGTCATGTGTTGTGTGATCTGTGGCTATGTGTATGTGTGTGTTCTGTGGGTATGTGTGTGTGTCGTGTGTGTCATGTGGATATGTGTATGTGTGTGGTGTGTGCTCTGTAGATATGTGTATGTGTGTGTCATCTGTGTGTGATCTGTGGGTATGTGTATGTGAATGCACATGTTTACGGAAGCCAGAGGTATTAGATCTCCCTAGAGCTAGAGATACAGATGGTTGTGAACTGCCTGACATGGATGCTTGACATTGAGCTCAGGTCCTCTGATAGCAGTAAATACTCCTAATCATCCAACTTGTCACTGTTCTATTGCTGGGAAGCAACACCATGACCACAGCAGCTCTTATGAAAGAAAGTTGTTGTGGAATGTTAGTTGAGGATGTGTTAATTCATTTATGCTGTGGAATGTTTAGTGATGCAAAGATGTGTTGCAGTCTTTTATGTTTCTGAAGCTGTGTTACTTTGCCCGTCTAAAATACCTAATTGGTCTAATAAAGAGATGAATGGCCAATAGCTAGGAGGAGAGGGATAGGCAGAGCTGCCAGGCAGAGAGAATAAATAAGAGAAGAAGGAGCAAGAAAAGGAGGAAATGAGGAAGCCAGGGGCCAGCCACTCAGCCAGCACAGAGTAAGAAGTAAAGAAAGGTCTATAGAATAGAGAAAGATAAAATCTCAGAGGCAAAAGGTAAATGGGATAATTTTGTTTGTTTTGTTTTCCCAAGACAGGGTTTCTCTATGTAGCCCTGGCTGTCCTAGAACTCACTCTATCAACAAGGATGGCCTTGAACTCAGAGAGATCTTCCTATCTCTGCCTCCTGAGTGCTGGGATTAAAGGTGTGTGGCACTGCCACCCGGTATATTCCTTAATTTTGTTTTAAACTTTTATTATTACACCTATTTCTCCTTCCTCCTGCCTCTTTCCCTCCCTCCCTCTCTTTTTCTGTCCCTCTCTCTCCCTCTCTCTTTCTCCCTTCCTCTCTCTCTCTCTTCCTCCCTCTCTTCCTCCCTCCCTCCCTCTCTCTCCCCTTTGTGTTTGTTGAGCACAGTCCACTGCACACGAGTGGAAGTCAGAGACAACTTGGGAGAGTCATTTTACCCTTCCACCACCACGTGAGCCCCAGGGATTAAATCTAGGTTGTCAGACTTGACAACATATATCTTTACCCGCCGAACCATTATACCAGCCCAATCTTGCATCTTTCATCCCTTCAAAACCAGTATCACAAAAGCCAAGAACAACTTTAACCCCAGCATTTGGGAGGCAGAGACAGGTGGATCTCTGACTTCAAGGCTAGCCTGGTCTACCAAGTGAGTTACAGAACAACCAGGGACACACAGAGAAACCCTGTTTTGAAAAGCTAAAACAAATAAACAAATAAATAAATAAACAAAACAAGTCTCACATAGAGGATGCTACCAAATTTTGTTGTCAGCTTAGAATGGAGCCTGGCCACTTTGGACCACAGTTTCATCAGCTTTTGTGCGCTGACCTCAGGAAATGAATCACTTCCCTAGGTGGTGTTTTTCAGAAGCAAAGAAAACCTTAGTTAGGTATTCTGGGTTCAGGCTGTTTTCTTTTAAAAATATATGTTCACCTGTTAGATCCTTGGATAGACAAAGTTTTGCACTCAGGAACCCTTTTCTAACGTCCCAGTTCAGGACAGCAGGTTTCTCCCCAGTAGCTACAGTTTCTTTTCCAGCACTAGCTGTCGGGTACACAGGGATCACACAAAGATGGGGACAGACCACCAAAGTCTAATAAACCAGAAGCAACCTTTATTCCAGAAACCCGATTCCAGGAAAAAAATAAAATAAAAAATCTCCATGGAGCACAAAAAGCTTATCAGCTAACTGAGACCACAGGCAGGGATGGATTTTGTAAGGCTGTGGCGAAGGCCAGTTTCTGAGCCCACCTTTTTATAGTAAGGTGAACCAAGCATTAGATCTGAACAAAGGAACTTTTACAATCTTGAGGTAAAACTCAGATGCAGATTGCCTTACTTTACAATCCCCATTAACAGAGTTTTTCAGTTAAACTAGTGTTTGTACTTAATCTGTTGTTTTTCTTGGTACTTCCAGGTAGTGTTTACTGAAGCCCTGTGCTCTCCCCTTAGATACTGCCAGTTTCACACAGCAGGGAAAATGTGTAAAATTAACTCAGCTCACATCTGTGTTAATCAAGGATGGCCGGGGCGTTAGGCTCTCAGTTTGCAGAGAGAGGCTTCAGCCTTGTAAACAGAGCTATGGGTTGTAAAGCTGCTGAGAAAGCTGCTGGCAGTCTGTGCTCATTCTCCTAGGATTACAACTTTATATTTCTTTATTTCTACATTCTTACTTCTGAAATCTACATTTTTATATTCTTATTCTTGAACTCTTCACTAGCCTTGTGTGGATTTTTGAGCTATTTTTCTCAACAAAATACAATAACTACCCTTGTCACAGATGGAATGCTGTCCTGCTGTGATGGTTCCTATCAACAAGAAGACACCCAGACACCAAATTCTCACCAGGTTTTGTTGTTTTTGGTTTTTGTTTTGTTTTTTAAAATATTTATTTATTTATTTATTTGTTTATTATGTATACAATATTCTGTCTGTGTGTATGCCTGCAGACCAGAAGAGCGCACCAGACCCCATTATAGATGGTTGTGAGCCACCATGTGGTTGCTGAGAATTGAACTCAGGACCCTTGGAAGAGGAGGCAATGCTCTTAACCTCTGAGCCATCTCTCCAGCCCTGGTTTTTTGGGTTTTTTGTTTGTTTGTTTTTTCAAGACAGGGTTTTTCTGTTTAACAGCCCTGCCTGTCCTGGAACTCACTCTGTAGACTAGGCTGACCTCAAACTTAGAGAGATCCTGCTTCTGCCTCCCCAGTGCTGAGATTAAAGGTGTACACCACCTAATTAGAAAGACTCCTCTTAACAATGAGCACAGTAGTTCCTGGGCAAGAGTCCTGAACTGTGTAAAACAGTTTTATATGCTCACATTTTTCCTCCCTCTTTATCTCCTGACTGGGTGCTGTGTGATTAGCTGTACGTTAAATAATAAACGGGCTAAGATGGGCAGTGCTGGTGCACACTGTTGCAGAATATTTGTTAAACTATGCAAAGATGTGTTGCGTTTGTTTATGCAAAGATGTGTTGCATTTTTTTAACTATGCAAAGATGTGTTGCGTTTGTTTAACTATGCAAAGATGTGTTGCGTTTGTTTAACTATGCAAAGTTGTGTTGCTTTGTCAGAACATAAACAGTTATCACAACATTTAATCCCTTTTTGCCAAAAATAAAATATAGCTAGCATAGAAAAACTATATATAATAAGTGCAATAACTATATACAATATATGCAGTCAAGAATTACTTTAACAATGTACTGTCTTGCCTAGGCAGTGGTGGTGCATGCCTTTAATCCCAGCAATCAGGAGGCAGAGGCAGGTTGATCTCTGTGAGTTTAAGGCCAGCCTGGTCTACAGAGCAAGGTCCAGGACAGGCTCCAATGCTACAGAGAAACCCTGTCTCAAAAAACAAAAAACAAAAAAGCAAACAATGTCCAATCTATTAGCACTTGACAAATTCAGAGAAAATAATCTATACTGTCCTGGCGAGTCCACAGTGTTGCACCTAATCCACTTTCTATCCTAACTGGCATTACCAACCAAACTATCTTTTGATGACTATCTAATCTTCAACTCCCTTAGAGACCCAAGAGGGAAATAGTATTACCTGAGTAAACAGGAAGTGCAAGCAAACAACTTCCAAAAAATGTGGAAATGACAAAAAGAACTGGCTTCCTGGAGAGTCATCCAAGATTCTTCAGTAATGTTGGGACATCCATCTTTGGTTTACAGGTCTAAAATATCTGACAGACTTTTCTGTGAAACAGGGTTTTCTGAAGGGCTTTCCTACCTTGTCATTGCGAAGTTTGGCAGTCACTTTCCTTTTGTCCTGCTTGTCCAATTTGGACAGCATTGTCAGTATTTGAGGCCAGGCTACTTTCTCGTTCAGTGTCTAACTTTTGTCACAAAGAAGATAAACTGCATGTGGAGTTTCTTTGATGCCCATCATCTTCTCCAAAATAGATTGTTGCTGCCAGGAGCAGACATATCTCATTGTCATAAAAAAGAAACTTATGTCATCAAAACATCCTAAATGCCATATTTAGATCTCTGAATTTTATCCTGCTGAAAATGTGATTTATCAATAGACCAATTTATTCTTTTTCTTGGGACTTTTTTTTCTGTATGATTTGTCCTTTTTCTTTACATGTATCGTTTGTCTAGTGGTCTTCAGATTCCTTGGTTGGATGACTTTATTCTCCTGAAAAACAAAACCAAAATCTTACCTTAACCTAATTTTAGGGAGGTTCCCTTTTGGCAAGTTATGTCTGAGCAAATGAAAAGCATTTGCTAATTTCATAGGTTAGTTTAGATTGAATGGCCACATTGTTTAATGAGGTGCCACCTCTTCTAATCAAGAGGTCTCTCTTGTTCAAATCTAATATTTATCAATTTTGATGGTATGTATAGCTTTTCTTCCTCTGTGGAAACAAAAGCAAAACCCTTGCCCCAACATAAAACATGTCCTGGTTTCCATTCTGAGGTCAGTACATCTTTAAAGGATATTGACTGATGTAATTCTGTAGTTTTTCTACTACAATGTCTCTCCACAGCTGTTGTTCCTTTCTCATTAGCATTTAGAAAATTCAAAGTTAATAAAGCATTATGCAAAAAATAAAAATATTACAAGACAAAGTATAGTACAGGAATGCCACACAATCCTACAGGGCAAGTAGTTATAGAAAGATGAAATCAAATTCTAAAGGATATGCTTAATAAACAAAAAGGAGTAATAAAGATCCCCAGAAATAGATTTCACGATGCTTTATTTACGTCCTGCTGTCTGGGGGATGATGGTATCTTTAGGGTATTCTCAAAGGAAAATTTGGATTAACTGTTAAGTTCTGGGAGAAGAAGCTGTATCATTCAGTCTATGCATCATGGGAAAGTGCAGAGCTTGTCTCAGGTCCTTGAAGGAGGAGTCTGTGAAGCTGGATCATCTCAGCTAGCCACCTTGAAATTGTCCTGAGCAGGTTGTAGTCCAAAGCTGATCTTTAAGTGGTGCTATCAGCTGAATGGCATTATATGAACCAGGTGGGATCCTTGTTGTGGAGCCCCATCTTCTTCCTGGAGACATCAAAGATTACTGTAGGAGTATTTATTGTTCACTGCAGAAAATTTGAACATTATTCATATCAAAACAGAAAGTTTGAATTTAAATACACATATATTCAATGAAAGGTACCATAGAGATAAAAATAGGCATGAGGAGAAGTAGAATTTTTGAAAGCAGAGTTTTGATAACCTTAGTCACTAAGTTTTTGTTTTCCTTCTGTCCCACACCAGGTGGCTCCTGATATGAGACAGAAACCCTTAGTTTTTCTTTTAACAACATACTTGGATTTAGAGAAGGAGAGTCACCATCCAACTCCAAAGCCAGCTTTGATTTTTAAGTGAGTCACAAGGACCATTATACTGAGAAATAGGGAGATGTTTATGTTTAGATAGCGAAATTTTACCCTGCAGAGAATACTGGTACCATAAATCAGATTTCTCTTTGCTTGCTGATTCTTTCTTGATAGCTATCTCTTCTTTTTTAAGCATCTAGATGTCCAAGGTCTCTTGACTTTTTAAAGATCGGTATTTTCTATTTTCCTGCAAAGATAAGAATAGAGCCCTGCCCCAACTCTTATGAGGTTCCCTTACCACCTGTATGATTGTCAACTCTGTGGATGAGCTGTCATTTCTCTTTCTCAAGAGGTTTCTCTTTTTCAAACCAAATCTTGATTAATTTTGATGGTATCCATAGCTCTTCTTCTCCTGTAGAAACAAGAGTGAAACTCCTTCCCCAATGTAGCACATCTCCTGGTTTCCATTCTGAGGTCAACACATCCTTGAAATACACCTGCTGATTTAATGCAAAAGTTTTTTCTATTATCCAGTGCCTCTCTGCTGCCGTTGTTCCTTTTTCATTAGCATTAAGAAAATTCAAGGTTAATAAATCATTATGCAATCTATTTCTGGGGGTCTTTTTATCCTTTTCTGTTTGTTTAACATATCCTTTATAGTTTGATTTGATCTTTCTATANCTGTGGATGAGCTGTCATTTCTCTTTCTCAAGAGGTTTCTCTTTTTCAAACCAAATCTTGATTAATTTTGATGGTATCCATAGCTCTTCTTCTCCTGTAGAAACAAGAGTGAAACTCCTTCCCCAATGTAGCACATCTCCTGGTTTCCATTCTGAGGTCAACACATCCTTGAAATACACCTGCTGATTTAATGCAAAAGTTTTTTCTATTATCCAGTGCCTCTCTGCTGCCGTTGTTCCTTTTTCATTAGCATTAAGAAAATTCAAGGTTAATAAATCATTATGCAATCTATTTCTGGGGGTCTTTTTATCCTTTTCTGTTTGTTTAACATATCCTTTATAGTTTGATTTGATCTTTCTATAACTGCCTGACCTGTAGGATTGTGTGGTACACCTGTAATGTGCCTTATATTATAATAAGCAAAAAACTGTTTCATTTTCTATTGGAATTTTTGATTTATCCTACATGGTTATTCTATCATTCAGAGCAGTATTGTTTTTTATAGCAGACATTGGATTTTCTAATTTTCCTGGGGATGCATGTCCTTTACAGTGACTGGAAATGACTGGAACACATTTGACCTGGGGGCCTTCAAGAGACCCTCATGGAGTTTCCCAGTGATAATGGGTTGCCTTGTTTGTCTCTTTTTGTTCTATGCTCATTGGTCCAGTCAGCCTTTGCCGCATCTTCTGCATAACCTAGAAAGTTGGGTCTTCTATTTGGGTGACCCAGAAGAAACCTTATTTCTAGCAATGCCTTGTCTACAGTCCCTTCTCAGATGGCCTATCTACCACAATTAAAGCATTTGGTATTTTGATGTTTCTTCATACCTTTGGAAATCGCTTCTCCTATCCCTAGCCTCCATCTTACAGTCAAAGGACTCAACACTGGCTGTGTGTAGGATCCATTTTTCGGTCAGTACTGATCTAAACATCAAGGGCCCAAGTATCTTTTTGCATTCTAAGTTAGCATTTTCAAAAGAAAGAGGCTCAGTGAGTACTTGCCCAACTTCTGGATCTGCTGCCTCTAATTAAACAGCTTTTGTTAATCTTTGCAAAAAGTTGTTAAACAGTTCTCTTGGGCCTTGTATAACCTTAGTATATGATTCAATTATTATTCCTGATTTTTGAATCTTGCCCCAAGCATTCAAGGCTGCTGTATAGCACAGGGACAATTTGATACAGGGGCCTGTGTGAGGGCTCCCAAAGCATTTTCCAATGACAAAGGGTTACTTTTTCTGTCCCTTATTGATCCACATTCATTGATCCAGTGTTGGCCTTTGCCAAACCTTCTGTATACTTCAGAAGGGAGAGGTCTGTTTGGATTATTCTTAGAAATAAATATTGTTTCTAGGAATGCTGTGCCTAAAATACCCCTTTAGGTGACTTTATTTACCAAAACACCTGACCTTTTGATTTTTCCTCAAACCTCTGGAAATCACCTCTCCTTTCCAAGCCTTACCACAGTCATGAGATTCCGTATTGACTATCTCAGAAAGCATTCCTCTGTGGGTGCTGATCTTGCCTTTAAAGACCTAATTACCCTTTTGCATTGTGAATTAGCATTTTCAAAAGCCAGATATTCAATTATTATTTGTCTAGCTTCTAAATTTGGCATCATTCTATTTACTGCAGAAGTCAATCTTTATTAAAAAAAAATTAGTGAAGGTTTCTTTTGGACCGTGTATAACTTTAGTAAATGACTCAGTTCTCTTTTTGATTTTTTTGTTTGTTAGTTTTTGTTTTTCGAGACAGGGTTTCTCTGTAACAGGTCTAGCTGTCTTGGAACTGGCTCTTGAAAACTAGGCTGGCCTCGAACTCACAGAGATCTGTCTGGTCTACAAGAGCTAATTCCTGGCCAGGCTCCAAAGTGACAGAAAGTCCCTGTCTTGGAAAAAAAATTCCCAATATTCTCACCAAATCTGCAGCTGATGGTGATGAAGAAGATGATGAAATGTGAGGTTGACTACTGCTGCATAGAACAGTAGAAGCCCAAGAGGGTTTTCAAGGCAGCTACCTAGTTTGGCAGCAGCCAAGGAGGGGGTCCAGGGAAAGCCCACAACTGTCTGAAAAGCACACATAGGAGATCATGGGGATGAAGTACATGCGTGAAAGCTGCGTAAAGTTGCAGGGAGGTGAGGACCTAACTCCCTGCAGGCATCTGTGGAGTTTGCCGCAGAGAGGCTGCAACAGAAAAATCCCAGTCTCAGAGGGCTTGGGGAAAGGAAAAGAAATTGTCAACCAATCTGCCGGGGCATTGACTCTGGTGCTGAGCAGCTCTGCATTGTTCAGGTGACTGCAAAGCCACAAAGGTGAATTCATGCCCCAAGAGTTGGACGCCAGATGAAGCATGACCCTAATTAGTCTTAATAAAAACTTGGAGTCAAATATTGGGGTAAAAGCTGAAAGATCAAAGAAGCAAAGGAACAGCCACAGGCTCAAGCTGGTGCTGAGGAAACAGCTGTGATTGCTAAAGAGATTGACAACACTGGGGAGAAGCCTGGGACCCCAGGAAATGTCTGAAGACACAAGGCCCATTCATCAGAGACTCCTCAGGACCCAAATTTGTTTAAAGGAAGAAAGTCTGGAGCGGGGGAGGGGCTTAGTGGGGAAGAGAGCTCGCTGCTCCTCTGGAGGACCTGAGTTCTGTCGCCAGCACCCACAACCACCTGTCAGTCCAACTCTAGGGGATCCAATGTCCTCTTCTAACCCCTGAGGCACCTGCACACGTGTGCACACACACATCTTTTAAAAAGTGCAAGGGGTTCTCTGCCTCTTGAAAGCAAACGCATAGGAAAGTATTTTCCTAAGGTCAGCACACTGCTGTAGTTTAGGGGGCAGGCACAGGAACTGACATCAGGACTTGGTGATAATACCCAGCTGGCACTGGTTCTGAAAGCATGAAAAATGCGAGATTTATGGAGATGTGGAGAGCAACTGAGGCAGAGTCACTTGGAGAGGCCCATTATGTGAAGCTGCAGAGGTGGAGCAATGGAGATCCCAGGGTCCTGGAAATGGCCAGGACTGGGCCATGTCTGCCAGCGAGGGCTGCACTCTGGAGTGGAAGAGCCCAAGAGAGAAACTGTGTTTCTGCAGGTGGCAAAGCTGGAATGGTAGAGCTACCAAGATTCTGGAGTCTGGCTGATTACATTAGAAACTCCAGATGCCTCACTTAGAGCTGAAACATTCTATGTTTTCCTTGCTGGAGTTTCTTCTTTGTTTCAGTTTTTTGAAACAAAGTCTCTACATAGCCCTGACTGTCCTAGAACTCACTATGTAGAGTAGGCCGGTCTTGAATTTACAGATTCTGCCTTCCTACCTGGGATTCTCCTGACCTGAGGCATAGTAGTAGACGTCTATAATGCCAGCACTCAGGTAACAAAGGAAGGAGGCTCTCTGGGAGTGTGAAACCGGGCCAACCTGATCTACACAACCTAGAAGTATCTGGGAGAAGGATCTCTGAGAATGCCTTAGAGTGATTATCTCAATTACATTGGTTGATGTGAAGGGAAGCAACCATTGTGAGTGGTACCACTCCTTGAGCCTAGGGTTCTGGACTATAAGTATTCAAGTATATAAGTATATAACGGTATGAGACAAGCATGTTTATGTCCATTTATTGCTGCTTTCTCTTGACTGTGGCCATGGTATGACTAGCTGTTACAACTTTGTACTGTGCTGACGAACTGTAACCTGGAGTTGTGAGTCAGGAAGCCCTTTCAGCTTTAAGGTCCTCTGTCTATATTTTACCTCAGCAACAGGAAAGGAAACCAAGACACTATACCAATATAGTCATCACAACTTTGCTAAAAGGCCGGAAAGATGGCTCAGTGGGTGAAGCCCCTTGCTATCAAGATTGACAAGTGGAGTTTGATCCCTAGGGCCCACCTGGTGGAAGGAAAGATCTGGCTTCCACAAGTTGTCTTTTGACCTCCACACCCCACTGCTGTATTTGGACTCCTGCATGCAGATGGAGAACACACATATTCAGGCAAACACATATACACAACATAAATAAAATTCAGAAATAAATGGGGGCTGGAGAAATGGGTCCGTGATTCAGGATACTTGCTGCTCTTGTAGAAACCCAGGTTTGGTTCCCAGCACTCCTACGAAGCCTCATACCCACTGTAGCTCCAGCTTCAAGGGAATTGACTCCTGGCTTCTGAGGACCCCTGAACTCACATGTGTATGCCCCAACTCAGACACATATATGTAAAAATAATAAAAAGAAATTATTAAAAAATAAATAGGGGCTTGAGAGTTTGCTCAATGATTAAGAGCACATGTTGCCTTTCAGAGAACCCGATTCTATTCCTAGCATCCACATGGCTGTTCACAACTGTCTAATGCCAGTCCCAGGGAATCTGATTCCCCCTGGACCTCTGCAGGCACCGCACACATGTGGTACACATACATACATAAAGGCAAAACACTCATACATATAAAATAGTAAAATAGACCCTATAAAAAAGAAAAACTACAGTCATAAAAGAAGCAGAACAAAGCCAGGTGTGGTGGCACACGCCTTTAATCCTAGCCCTGGGGAGGCAGAGGCAGGTGGATCTGTGACTTCTAGGACAGCCAGAGTTGTGGCAGAGAAATCCTGTCTGGGGTGGGGGGCAGAACAAATAAATAAGTTTAGTTAAAGGAGACTTTACTAAAACCTATAAAGTGTTTGCAACAGACACCACTACCAGAGTTTCCAGTTGTATTTTTTTTTGGGGGGGGGAGTGGGGTAGTTTTGGTTTGTTTGTTTGTTTTTGGTGTTAGGAGTTGAAATTAGTTGTGCTCACAGGCACCTGATCACGGAGGCACTCCTGCAGTACTCTTGTATTTTCATTCTTAGTTTTTGGCTTTACAAGACAGTTTCTCCCTGACTGTCCTGAACTCAGAGATCCACCTGCCTCTGGAGCGCAGAGATTAAAGGCGTGCGCCACCACCACCCTGAGGTTGTAAGTGTTTATAGCAGTTGGATGAACAAAGTACAATGGGAAACAGGGCGTTAGAATGGAACTTGCTCTGTAGACCAGGCTGGTCTCCAACTCACAGAGCTCCATCCCACTCTTTTTTAAAAAATCATGCTTGAACTATCATATTCACAGTAGTAGATGCGTGCATGCGGGTCTGTGTGTGTGTTTGAGACAGTCTCACTACGTAACTATGGAGCCCAGGTTGGCCCCGAAACTGCAGTTCCGATATGGGTAGCACTTGGGAGGTGAAGGTAGGGGGACCAGGAGTTCAGCCTCAGTTCCACAGAGAATTCTCAAACGGCAACAATAAAACCGCAAATAAACAAAAAAAGAGCAGAGGAAGGGTATATCACAACCCTCCTGTCTCAGATTGCAGAGTGCTGAGTGGCGAGTGTCACCAGGCCCAGCTGTGCAGAGAACTCACAGCTGCTCCACAGCGTCCAGAAGCAGCCGGGGAACCCTGCAGAAGCTAATTCTGCCGGGAAAGTAGCTGGCACCACCGGATTACCGGCCCTTCCGTCTACGGGGCCTACAAGTCCCAGAACGCATCGCGGGGCGCGGAGGCGGGGCGGCGAGGAGGTCGAGTTTTGTGATTGGCGAGGAGCGCCAGGCCAATCAAAGGCGCTGTTGTTTGCCAGTCCAGGAGCTGCTCCGCAGAGGGAAGGTGGCAAGATGGTGTTGGAGAGCACTATGGTTTGGTGAGGAGCTTCGGACCCGGTTGGGGGCCGCGTCCGGGTCGCGGGTGCGCACGGCGCCGAGGCCCGAAGGCCTGGGGTGGGGACCGGGTCGCCGGGCGATGTGACNGCGATGTGACCTTGGGGCCCACGGGAGACAGGCCGGCGACTCCCTGAGTCATCCCGGCCCAGGAGCGCAGGCCCCGGAACCCTGATTTCCCACAGCAGCCTTTAGTTTGGTTCTCGGACCCTGCCCTCCATGCCGCCCTAAAGGAATGAGGAGTAGAGGCCAACCGCCCCATCCACACGTCTCCGACTTCATTGCCTTTCCCTGTACTTTTTCTCTCGTGAACCTATACCAGCATTTAGGGAAGACGGTCCTTCATTTCATCACGAGTCGGAAGGCCTTTGGGTGATTTGCTCAGGTCACTCAACTTTCAATGGTTGTGATACGCAGGCGTCAAAAGCTACCTTACAATGCTCTTCTCCGATGAATTAACGCAATCAGTTTCATACTTGGCATGAGTACCTATTATGAGTTGGATTAGAAGCTGAGGAAAAGGAAAAAATAAATTTTTAAAAAGTCAAGATGAGGACATATATTTTTTTCATGGCTACTAGAGGGTTTTGTTTTTGTAGGTCCTGGGAATTGAGTCCAGAGCCTTGGGAATGCTCAGGAATGAGCTACAGCCACACCCCTTCTTTTTTATGTTTATTTATTTTTTATTATGTATGCAACATCCTGTGTGTATGCCTGCAGGCCAGAAGAGGGCACCAGACCCCATTATAGATGGTTGTGAGCCACCATGTGGTTGCTGAGAATTG